>PVIC010028002.1:0-23466 GCA_004025085.1 Thryonomys swinderianus
CTTCACATGTAATTTTCAGTAGAAATCATGCCTCTACAGTTAACTATTCATTACTCTTACAATCCCACACACATTCTTCCTGTCTCTTCTATAATTTCTATTTCTTTGACCATACAGTCTCCATCATTCATAATATTACTCTGTTATCTAGTCCTGAAGAACAAGTTCCAAACCTACAAACATATAGATTTTATGCATAATTTGAACTATGATCATTCCTTTTTTATAGTAGCATGTTTTCTGTTCTTGTGATTCATATAATGTACCAAAACTGTGCAATTTTCTTTTTCCATACTTTCATTGTTTGAGTTATGTCTACCTGAAATCTGTGAGGCCTTAACGGGCTAGCCCTGTTACTTAATGGGATAAAATAGATTGATGGTAAATAAATTAAAGGTGACAGAAACTAAAAATGACAAAATTATGGGTAATTTCACTATTTTCTGCAACTTAAAATACTAGTCTTTGAAAAATTAAATAATCCACCAATAATCCAAACACCCAAGGTCTTGTGTTATATTTGAATATCTTGAGGAATAGGGGCCAGATTTGCATCAGACAAGTGATTCACAGGGTACGGGGGTCACCGGCGGAAAGATCTTCAAACTGGGATGTTGATCTCACTTCTGTAGAGGAAAAGAGAAGGAATGAATATGGAAAGAAGGATTTCAGACTGCACGGCAGTTCTGTGGGAGTCTAAACTGGGCTCCAGTGACGGCCATGAAATTAAGCACCCTTGGGAAGGGAGGCAGCTTGTAGGAATAGCACTGAACTGTCACCCAAGCCATTGTCATAATCAGGTTGCCCAAGGCTCAGAAAGCATACGGTGTAAAGATAGCATTGGATCCATGAGGCATGCTGAGCTCATTGGTAGATGTTGTTCCCTGAAAGAGATTAGAGTGGTATATTTTCATGGCTGCCTACTCACACTGTAGGAGAGAGCACTGTGATTATTGTCACTGTAAAGAAATGATAGACATTGGACTCGCTGGATCTCCTAATTGCTCTGATTTGATCATGATGCTGTATATGTATAAGATGAACTTCACAGGCCGGAGGATTAGCTCAGTGGTTCCAGCGCCTGCCTCGCAAGTGCAGGGTCCTGAGTTCAATCCCCGGAAACCACATACAATGCTGGGCGTGGTGACTCACGCCCACTGGCAATCAATACCACATACCACAGTGCCAAGCGTGGTGGCACATGCCCGTCATCCCAGCACTCGGGAGGCAGAGGCAGGAGGATTGCTGAGTTTGAGGCTTGCCTGGGCTACATAGTGAGCTCAGAGCCAGCCTGAACTACAAAGCGAGACCCTGTCTCAAAAAAAAAAAAAAAAAGATGAACTTCACATTTATAAGGATGCAGAATATGATGTCCAGAAAATAAATAAATAAATGCTTAGAAAAGTGAATATTTTAGTGTATTTTCTGATTATAGTACTTCATGAACTAGCAGAAGTTTGAATTCTGAGTAGTTTTATTTACTCCAACATGAGCACTTCAAGCATCGTTCCAGCTGTAAAGATGTGTTCACTATTATATATTCTATTGTTCTTTTCATTGCCTCCTCCTATTGAGTACAGCTGGCTGTGGTTCGTGAGCCAGGCCAAGTACAAAGTTCCTGACACTGGACAGATGAGTGAGACAATTTATTAATCAAATACAATCACACCCCGAGGGAAAGAAACAAGACAGAACATGCTACGGGAGACTAATATTGTCCCGGTCACCGGCAGAGTAAGCTCTGGGGGATGTGTACATTTGTGATAAGCTGTGTACAACTTAAACAATAAAAACATACACAAAAAGGCAAGAAAAGAAAAAAGAAATTTCACCAGACAGTAAGTGGTTCGTTCCGTAGTGATAAGGCAGTGGTAACCGTGCAAAGGCCATCGCCGGCTTGGCAGTGCCGGGTTTATGTTACATGACTTTTCTACAACATTGTCGTTATTATTAAATAAATAAAATTTTGTGGGGGAATTAAATTATAACTCTTATTCCTCACATTATCTTAAAGGAATGATAAGCAAATCAACATAATGAATATCAAAAGTAAGAATATAAAAATATATTAATCAAAATGATTAAGATGTTTTCTAAAACTTGAAGGTATATTTTTAATATTTATTGACATTTTGAACTAAAATGAATTGATATGTCTGCAACATTAAGCTAATTAAAATCCCAGCTTAAATTGACACTTAAAATTGATAATATTGAGAGACAGTAAGATGAAGTACAAACAATAATGATATTTGAAAAGCATGCACTACTTCATGAGTAATCAAAGAAATACAAATTTAAAGAAAATGTTTACAAAATTAGCAACTTTTATAGACAAGAGTCAGCTACTAATCTGATCAAACTTTTAAATAAGATCAAGATTCAAAACAACAAAAATATTCTTCCAAGGAAGCAGCACTCGATTAAAAGACTTAAAAATAAATGTAACTATGCCAGACGTGGTGGCTCACGCCTGTCATCCCAGCACTCGGGAGGCAGAGACAGGAGGATTGCTGAGTTCGCGGCGGCTTGCCTGGGCACCATAGTGAGCTCAGGGCCAGCCTGAACTACAAAGCGAGACCCTGTCTCCAAAAAGCAAAAAAAAAAAAAAAAAATGTAACTACAATAATATGTAGTGTTATGAGAGACTGTCATGCAAACTGCATCAGGAGAACATTAGGGTTCCTGAGAGCATCGCGTATGCTTAGATGAACTCCGCAGTCTCGACGGTCCGAAGGGAGGAACTCAGCCCTTGTTGTGGATGGGGTTCCTGTCTCATCCCGCCTGGAATCTTCTATCACCAAGTGTCTTAATTCTTCTTTCCAGAGTTAGCAAAATAAGCCTCTTTCGCCCTAATAGAACTTTCCCTGGGACATTTCCTGTTTTATTCGGACAATGGTCATGAGATCCCGGCCCATTCTAAAGGGAGTAGATGGTCTATTGTCTATTTTCCCCTTTTAGATTGGAAATAAAATACGGAAGGCGTCCGAGCGGGCTAAGGCTCGGCGCCTCCTCTCCGCCGCCCGGCGTGTGGGGAGGGCGGGAGCTGCCTTTGAGGCCGGCCCGCTCAGGCCCGCACACGGAGCCCAGGCTGCCCAGGGGCCTGTGTGCGGAGAGACCCCTTGGGGGACCCCGAGGGGAGCGAGACAGGTCGCAGGGGGAGCCTGGCCCCTCGTCCTTCCTCGGCCCAGTCCCGGGCGGTGAATCTGCTTGGAGATGCCTCGGAGAGAAGAGGCGCAGAGCGAGGGTCTGAGCCGTGTGCGCTTGCAGAGCGGGCGGCGCGGGCTGGGTCCCTCTCGCAAGAAGTCTGCCCCGGCGAGGAGCCGATCTCCGGACGGTCTGTGCTGGTCACCCGCCCTCCCTCTCTCCCACGACCTTCGGGGCCCGGAGGAGCCCGCGCAGACCCCGTGAGCGCCGAGGAACCGCAGCTGCGGTGGGAATGACAAGTCGGCGCACAGGCCTCGCTCCCCTGGCCCGCATCCTCGTTACCTCTGAGCCGGGGAGATGAACCTTCATTTATTTTCACTGTGCTTGCTTTCCTCTCTGCAAACTAAACTTTCTAGCATTGAGACGTGAGCAAGAGTGTTATAAGCTGCACTTGAGGGATTATAGAGGGGCAGAGAAGTAAGAGGCAATGCGCAGGAGAGGCCGACATGCGGGGAAAAGTCCGTCTGGGGACGGTGGGTGGAGGTGTTTTAACTACTCCCTACAGCCCAGCAGGGTTTGCACAGGTTCCTGTGACCTTTTGTGAGTTATCCGGCATTTTGAATTTTGTGTGTGAGGCCTGACACCTCCGCTCGCTGCAGCAGCATTCTCTACACAGCATCGTACCATTTTACACTCATCTCCACCAGCACCTGCACTTTATCTTGTACACGTTCTTTTAAATTATAGATCTCCAGAGAATTGTTCCCCAAATTCGATTTATCTTTCTTGCCTCTCTTTAAAAACATTAATGTGATTACTTTAAATCATATGACCATAACTACATTATTAGCATACCCTGGTTCCTTTCCAAATTGACATTTCATTTAGTTTCTCACGTATAACAATAGAATTCTATTTTCTCCAAATCTGACTTGTCCATCAAAATTCCCTACTTCCTCTGTTTCAAAGTGTCAGTGCTGTGACTATTGTTTCTGTCAAGGTGACATCGCGAAGGAACATTTTTACGTAGATCTGAATGAAATTCACATGAGCAGTTTACTTAGTTATCTATTCTGAGCAAGACAATGTGAAAATATCATTAATAATTTATTAGCTGCTCTATAGTATCAGTAAAATCATGATATTTATTTTAAAAGGTGCTTTTTTTTTTGTATTTTGTCATGTTGTCCATGTGTGAAAAAATTCCCAGACATCTCTTCGTGGGCCAATGATTCTGGTGCCATGTTCTGACTCCATATAACAACACTCAAAATTCCTGGTTTCAATACTGTGTCTTATGATTTTTCACACTGAGGTAACCCGTCTTCCCTGTCCCTTTTTATTGTATAGCATGAAAATGTAATAGCGATACACATGACACAGTGCTAAAATACATTGATCTTTGGTCTTTTTAAAGAAAAAAATATTTAAATGAAACATACTCTCTGCTCTTCCAGAGTCAAATTTTCTCCACAGTCTTTTATGCAAGTAAACATTCTGCAAATGGTCCCGTAGGTAAGTGTAGCCTCCTCCTGGGCTCTTCCTGCTTCTCCAGCATCGCTCTGCTCCCGTCAGACATTGGATGCCAGCTGCCCGTTTCCGGTGAGATCACTGGCAGAAGTCCAGCCTCTTTCAGTTACTTCCCGCTACGTGCATCTCCTCCCGTGACCTGCGGCGCGTAAGTGGCAAAGGATCCCGCCCTGAGCCTCTGCGCTATGGTCTTATCCTTTGTGATTTTGCTCCTCCTTGCCCTCATTTGTGTGTATCATCCTTTTATTAACTTCTCTTCAGCTAGACTAATTTTACTGCAGCCTGTTTCCTGGGAGGGTATTAACTAATACAATAGTCAACGCTCACCCAGTGTCTTCTGGCTTCCACTATATTTTTGTAATAATAGTACTTTTGCTAAGTGTTCCAAGTACTTTCTAGCAGCTATTCCCAATTAATCCTTTTCAAATCTTACTGCGTTGACACTGACATCACTAAATCTAGTCACACTGTCTTAAAACTTCCAACTTTCTCAAATTCAGACACATAACAAACTTCTTTCACTATAGCTCCTTGCTGCTCTTCTTCCCTCCTTCGTGTATTTTAATATCAGCTCCCAATATTCCCTCATGAATCCCTGTGGCTTCCTATGGCTCCACTGAAACCTGTTTTTACTTCTGCTCTGCATGTTCGTATTTGTGATTCTAACTAATGTGCAGAGATTCAACAACCTCAGACGCTAAAATTTTCCACAGTTAAATTTGTACCCAGACTTCCTGCCTGGGATTCAGGCTTTAATAGTAAACCGCCTGTTATTCACCATCTCTAGAAGTTTCTTTCCAAATCATACGATCATATCTGTGCCTTGTGGAGGGTTCTCAGTCTCTATTACTGTTATCTTTTTTGTTTATTTTTATCCTTATTGGTACATTGTATATACACAGCATGTATATACATCACACTCAATATTGGGAATTTGTACCAGTATGACACAATTTATTTCTCATTTGTTCCCATTCCCCTACACACCCCACAGCTCCCCGCCCCCTAAATGCATAAGCTTTGTTTCCCTTTTTTATTACCATCACATTTTTTTCTTTAGCCCTCATTCCTCTATTACTATTACTTTTGAGAGGAAGCCGGTCCACTGAGGCCTCCATGCTAAGAGTCACAAGTCGTATCTCAGCTTCATCTCCAAAGTCCAGTCAACACTTACTACCGATTACATCACTTAAGTATCTATTTGGATTTCTATCCTCCAACGTTTCCTCACTAAAACAGCCTTCATGGGAATCATTCAGAATTTTCTTTTTCCTGTCCGGGGTTACCGGGAGGTATCTGCGTGCCGACACAGCAACGCTCTTCCAACGGTGCCTGTGCCTCGCTGTGCGGTGCGCCGACAGGGAGTGGCCAGCCGGGGAAACGAGCGGTCAGCCCGCGCAGCGAGCAAGAGCGCGGCTCACGGCCACGCCGGGGTCCACTCCGAGACCCCGCAGACTCACCCGCGGAGAAGGGACGGACTTCGGCCAGCACACCCCCCTGGAGCCAGGCTAAGAGCCAGCGCGTGGCTCGATGCGAGGAGAGAACAGGACTCGGGGCAGAGGACGCCAACCGAGAGCACCTCCCTCTTCCGAGCTCTGCAACCTTGAAGGGGAGAGAGGGAGGAAAAGAAAAGACTGGTCTGGAATGAATGTCATTAGTAGCTTAGTGTAGCTGCTTTTCTTTCTGAGCAGTTGAATTTAGGAGGAAGTAAAACCACCCGCTCTCCGAGGTTGTGCACAGCCGTCAGAAAACTGCCCAAGTTTCCTGCAGCGCAGGGAAAATGATTCCCATTATATACGTTTTAAAAGGACAGTGAAACGCAATTCAAGTCAGTCTTTCGTTCACCTCAAATCATCACATATGCTAGTTCCTTTTAGTATTTGTATTATTATTAAACTGATGAAGATGGCACTGTTACCTAAGGACCTGTCCTCTTTGTTTTCTGAAGCTGTAATAGTGTCTCAACTTTTTTGCGGAATTCTACTTTGGTTCTTTTAAAAATACATCTTCCAGCCAGGCGTGGTGGCTCACACTGTAATCCCAGCACTAGGGAGGCAGAGGCAGGGGCATTGCTGAGTTCCAGGTTGCCTGGCCTACATAGTGAGCTCAGAGCCAGCCTGAACTACAAAGCGAGACCCTGTCTCAAAAAAAAAAAAAACTTCCATAAAACTCCTCAAAGAATTCATAAAGAATCCATTAAAATTCAAAGTCGTCAAGACATATCTATTTTTACCTAAAGTCTTTTAACCACTCTTTCTGTAATCTCCTGTGCCGTGCCCTGTGGAACCCTCCACCATGCTGTGGTATGGAGCTGTATGAGATGGAAATCTGGATCAGATAAAACAAGAAAAACTCAGTGTGGTGAAGGGTGAGTGAAAACTGACAAAATTCTCCACCCAGCCTGAGCTACAAAGTGAGATCCTGTCTCAAAAGTTAGAATTGCAAGGAAAATACAGCTTTGACCTTCCCTGAGCTAAAGTAAAATATATTCCTAGAAACAGCCTCCTAACATACAATAACATGAATATAAATGATAAATATGACACTATCAGTTCAAGTATTACTTTTTCAGTGTATGTGATACCATAATAGAAAAGGATAACCCTGAAGAAATAGAGTCTCTATGCAATTCACATAATTTTCATTATTAAAGTCATATTCTAAAAGCATGCACTTCGGTTATGCACACATTTTCATTTTTAATCAAGACTAGTATACTTTAAAGTAAACAAACTCAAATTCAGCCATAACATTAAATCATGTCTCTTATAATAACCTCTCTTTCAGCTAGGAGAAATACATCTACTACATGATCCATAACTCTAGAAATACAAAACACAGTTTTCTTGTATTAGGAAGCTAATGAGGTTTTAATAGAGTTATTCTCCTTTAATTGCAGTCATGATGAAGAAGAAATGACACAGATGGAAACACAAGAAGCTTAAGTGCTTCTTTAGGTTAAATTTCATGAGGAAGTTTCAATAATGTTCTTCACTATCAAATGAGTTTGGGAATATACGTATTTCCTCATGTTAACAAGAAAATTATTGTCAGTAAATAAAGTACCCTTAGCTCATCAAGGTCAAGCATCCTCCATGTAAAGTATAGACTTAAACTAGTCTATTGAATCAAGTTAACATAAAACTTAGTGATATATTATTGAGGGTCAAACTGACTAAATAATGTCAAGAATATAGGCAATCAGATGAAACAGAGATGGTTCTAGGGTATCAAGACAATTCCCCCAACATGACAGACCGTCCTGCTCAAAATACTGCCATCAATCCCTAAGGAAGTTTCCTCCCTTACACAGTGAGGAAAATTCAGAACAACAAATTGGATTATTTTATACATGGAATGTTCCATAGTTCTCTAAAAGTTTGGGCCTCATGTAAGCTGAGTTCAAATCACAATGAATAGTCTTCTGCAAGACATCAGCCTCAGGCCATCTTAGAGATGAGATCTCTCTTCTCTCTTGGAAGCCTAGAGAGTTTATTTACCTCCAGGTCCAGGTGGCAAGTTTACATTAGGCCATTTACCTTTTTTTGTTTCCTGAGATGAGCTAAGAAAATGAGAGAGGAGATCATAGGGCAGTTGCTTTAAGTTCACATGAATGTACACTCCTTTATAAAAATTCCAGTATTATGGATTTTTTTTACTTCCCCTAAAAAGAGGAATTGAAGAAGCCCATGGAGTATATCTGGCATAAATGTCTAAAATATGTTTTCAAATACAGTGAAATAAAAGCTAGCTATTGTATAGGAGCCAAACCTTTCTTTACTTAAGTTATTTACAGCTATATTGCAGGTAATGTAGGACTCAAGATAAATACTGAGAGAGAACAAGAATTACACTGGGTAAATGAATATTTAGATAAAAAGAAAGAAATGGTTCGGATGGAAGCCAAAAATAAAGAACGGAAAGATTTTTTTTTTTTTGAGACAGGGTCTCGCTTTGTAGTTCAGGCTGGCTCTGAGCTCACTATGGAGCCCAGGCAAGCCTCGAACTCAGCAATCCTCCTGCCTCTGCCTCCCGAGTGCTGGGATGACAGGCGTGAGCCACCACACCCAGCAAGAACGGAAAGATTTTGTCAGTAACATTTATTACATAAAAATGAAATCTATATTCTCATAAAAATGCATACATTGCAATAAACAGCATTAGACACATTTCTGAAATGAAAGATTTTAAAAGTTTAAATGTTTTTATTATGGCAACTTTTATTTATTCATTGTATTCCTTGACCTTTTGATTGAGTGCAGACAATAAATAATAACATTTTGGTATGTGTTTTAGTTAGACTTCCAAAACACTTTCTAAATAGTCTGACTTTTACAATCCTCAAACCATAAACTCCTAGGTCCACATCTGCCATATGCACCATTTAGTTTCTGTTCCTGAAGGTTGTACAAAATTCTACCCAAGATACCAGTTGAGAAAGGAAGATTTATAGTCTATCTTGCCATTGCTGACAAGTCATTTTTAATGTAATAATTATAGAAATACTCTGGGTAGTTGTGTCTTCATTTTTACTTGTGAACAAATAATTTAAAGTCAAAATAACACAGCTAAGTTTCCTTGAAAAGTAAAAACAGCATCAATTCAAAATACATATGCTAAAAATTCTTAAATTCTCCTACCCTTATGTTGTTCATGTGGAAAAGGTGGACCATAAATAAAATAAGATGCCCTCTTTTTATACTATTTTATCTCATATCTTCTAAGAAATGTATCTGCTACACATTATATTAATTAATGGGCCAACATTTCTACAGTATATGCACATGTGAAAATGATGCCTTTTGCCTTGTGAACATTTACAAGTCAGTATCAGATATTTAGTTTTCTCTTCGGCTATTCCACGTGTGTTTTTCCTTGCTTTTCTTGTCAAGCACAACCACCTGGCAGAATGCTTATTATTGCTTCTTGTGTCTGGGGCACAAAAACCCTAAAGTGGCCAAGTGGTCATCCTAACTTCCTGCCCAATGGAGTCATCACTGTATATTCTGAGGGAAGCATTGCTCTGGATTTAAGGTCTCTAGGATATATAATATTGTATCAACAGCAAGAAAAAAATGCTAGTGAAGTTTTAAGTATATTAATGAAAGATACCACTTTCCTTTCTTCTCCTTCTCCTGGGCCTAGGTATGAATCCTGGCCAGAGTACGAACAGCAACTTACAGTAGACACTGATTTACAGTTTGTGTAACTGTCTGAACAGGTTTCCCCAGTTGCAAAGTACAGTAAGTTCCTGATTTACAAACATTCAAGTTGCAAACTCTCACAAGTGTACTGTATAAGACTCACTTTGCCGTTTAAAAACAGATCTGACTTAGAAACATTCTCTCAGAATGGAACTACTTTGTAAACTGGGGGCTTACTGTATTTTCACCTCACTGGTGCTGTCAATAATGCCATTTCCCCAGTTCATCAAACCAGTGACTTCAAGAAGGTGGGGCGTACGGTGGGATACTGAAATCCACGAGAACCCCATTTCTCTCTAACTGCATGTGATTGCGAGGTGAGGTACTCCGAAGCAGTAATCAGGAGCAGTGACGGATAGAGTAAGATGACACAGGTAAGACACTCTGGGTGTGCCTGGATGTTAGTTTTGGGAGGAGCTTTGTATGGAAGATACAAACGAGCTTCCGCGTTTGAAGTTCTCTGCACTGCAAGGTCTCCCCTCACCGCACTCCTTCAAGGGGCCCTTAGAACAGCGTTGCTCTGCTCCAGCCGTCTACTCTCCTGAAGTTCCTGCATAACCACATGTGCAACACTTACAAGTCTTCTTTTTCCTCTTAGTAGAAAGCAGGGCATTCTCTCAGAATTACGTGCAATCCTGAGGGGAAAAGAAGGGTATTAGAAGTGAGAATGGTAGGCACTGAAAAAACTCCTCCATATAGTTTACTAAGCCTTCAAGGTCTCCTCCAGCAAAAATATTTCATACATAGCATCTACTTGATGATGAAATGCTATTATATTCACTCAACTTTATAGCCGGTGTGTCTCATAACACCTAGCTCATGACAGCCAGCTCGGATTCCAAGTAATTCTGTGGCAAATGGTTATGCATTCAGACCTAGTCCTTACTCCAATTGGAGACCAAAAATTGTTTTCGAAGGAGAGTAGTTATCTACAAAGGATGGCAGGACTGGGCTCTAAAATCTTCAATGATTTTTCTGCCATAAACTTGTGTGCCTGCCGAGGACTCCAACAGCAGCTCTATCTACCACCATCCCTTCCAGCACTACTGATCTGGTGGATCATGGGTCCTAAGTAACACAGGCTATGTAGAGGGTAGGGATTATTCCAAGGCCACTGGCGCTTTTAAACTCTTAGAATGTAGGAGGCCTCGGAAACTTTGTTGGATTAATTCACCCTCTGCCATGAGAATGTCTTCCAACAAATCAAGAGTAGTTACTTCCTCTTGCTGGTTATCCCTAAGCAACATGGATCCTGTTAGTGTAATGGACTGAAGTCATGGAAAGGGAAATGTGATCAAGATTCTTAGGTAATAAATGAGTACACAAAGCTGGAGAGGTGACAGATTCTCGGAAAAGACAGTGCAGATATACGGGTGGCCTTTGCAGCTAAAAGCTCGTGATAGACTTTATGGGTAAAGACATGGAGAAAGGCATTTTCTAGATCGATAACTGCATACCAAGTACCAAGGGTCATGTTAATTTGCTCACGCAATAAAATCCCATCTGACACCACAGCCACAATCGGAGTTATCACTTGGCTAAGATGAGGACAGCACCGCGCCATTCCCTCAGGCCCATCTGTCCCCTGCACCGGCCAAATGGGCAAGACGAATAGAGGGCAGGAGTCACCATCCCTGCCTCTTGCAATTCCTTAATGGTGGCAATAGTATCTGCAGATCACCCAGAAATATGACACTGCCTTTGCCTTACTAACTTCCTCAAACAGAGCCCTTTCCGGTGGGTTCGGGTTGGCCCTCCTGACATGATGTCTTCATTCCACACCTCGGTACGTCACTGTGCAGTAGAGTGACGCATATCCATTCGGTTATGCGGTTCTTTCCAGCACTCGGAACCCACTGACACGGGGTCAGCTTTCAGGTCATAGTTCTATCAACCGAACCAGCAGTCCTGTACTGTCCTGAGAGAAAGAGGGGCTTCCTTCCAGGGCATTCAGGGCACTGAATAGTGACAGATCTGATGGACCATAGTTCCTAAGTAACACAGGCTATGTAGAGGGTAGGGATTATTCTGTACATAATTCTGTATATATATTCTGTAATATTCTGTATATATTCTGTCATATTTAGGGTAGAGATTTGAATCCATCAACCTCCTCCTTCCCACCTCAACAAGAGACAGCAGTAACGGTACATCATTCTTATTATATTGTTTCAGTTTCTAAAAATAATATTTAAGTGTCTTCTTAATATTTAGGAAGTTCCATAGGGTTCTTGTGAACCACTGAAGGGCAAGTAGCCAATGGAAATATGCTATGTATCTTTTCTTATAGATTATGCAATAGAGTATCATCTCTTTCTTTGCTACTGAAAGTACAATCTCTTTAATGCCTTTGTGGGTAGAAAAATGAATATTGATTTAGGAAACTCATCCTTAAAAAGTTTCCCTCTAAAAACACTTTCAGTACAAAAATATACATTAGGATTCCCCAGAGAAATAAATTTATATCTTCATATCTATGCCTATCTCTACATCTATCTGTTTATTTATGGATGTGGATTATAGTCAGAGATGGTGGGAGAAAAAGGTGAAAATAAAGTATTTGGCTAATGTGACTACAGAAGATTAGAAGTCCCAAAATTTTCACTTGGCAAGTTAGAGATCTTGGAAGGCTACTGTTAAGAGTTCGAGTCTCAAAACTGTGAGATTCCAATAGTCACTAAGGACCTGGTATTTAGACTGAGTTTCTGAGACAAGAAGAATCTCCCAGGTCCGTCAGTGGGTCAGAAGATCCCTCTGACTCAGTCACTGCTCTCTCAACGTCCAATCGACAAGATTGTCAATTGACAGATAAAACAAATGAAAAATGTCCTCGCAGAGTAAAGTCTGACCAAATGTCTAGACATCCTATAGCCCTATTAAGACCTAGATTAAATTAATTATCACAATGATTTTGTTAATTGAGTCATTTACTCAATAACCAGACCTTACCCTGTGATAGTAGCATATACAAATAGTATGAATTATTATTATTATTATTGTTGTTGGGTTTTTTTGAGACAGGGTCTCACTTTGTAGTTCAGGCTGGTCCTGAGCTCACTATGTAGCTCAGGTAAACCTCGAACTCAGCAGTCCTCCTGCCTCTGCCTCCCGAGTGCTGGGATGACAGGTGTGAGCCACCACACTCAGCATTTGTGGTATGTGGTACTGATTGCTGGCGGGCGTGAGTCACCACACCTGGTATTGTTGTATGTGGTTACCAGGCATTGAACCAGGGACCTTGCGCTTGCCAGGCATGCACTGGAACCACTGAGCTAAATCTCTGGCCCCTGGTACGAATTATTCTTAATCCAGTTTGAAATACATTGCATCAATAATATACCAGAAGCAGAAAGTAAGTAAATGTTATTAACAATACACAAAAGGCAGATTGCCTTTCATCACAATCTTCACCAAAAAACAGTCAGTTTAATCACTGGAGTTCAGACAGTAGGAGTGAAGTCACATAGGCTTGTAGTAAAACACAATGTTTGCTCAACACTTTGACTTGTAAGCTCACCTTGAGTTATATAGACATGGGGTGGAAATAGAATTACAATGTTCTTGTAGAATACAACTATTTGGACTCAGGCTAGATAAAAGGAATCTCTTAGAGGCACTTAGGAAATTACACTGGGGGCAAATCATAGAAGATTTTACGGTACATAGGAACTAAAAGTAATCTTTATTGATTGCTGACAGTGATCTAGGATTGTGTTAACAAATGTCAGATAAGGGAAATGAGAATAGAGATAAATAGATCATGGGAAAACATTTCTATTTTTAGAAAACATAGTAGGCAGAGAAGCATAACCTTGAATTATTAAGGCTTGAAAAAGGCAGTAGAAGAGATTGTAGCATGAGAAGAAAACGGAAAACTGGAAGAAGGGATGATTAAATAAATTTTAGATATGTTTAACTTACAATTTAATTTTATTTGAGAAGTTCATGAGGCATCTGTCCAATGAACTGTGACTCAGGAAAGAGTTCTAGGCCAGATGTGTATTTAATGACCATACAAAATATGGTGGAAACTGGAAATGTTTAAAAGTGAAATAAAACTTAAAGAAATGAAAGAGATGATTCAGAAACTTAGCAGATACTCTATATTGGAGTATAAGAGACTCTTTGTAATATAAAGAAAAAGAATAGTAGAAATATATCTTGTTCAGAGTCAGGCAAAAATGAAAACAGATAAATGTGATCAAACAAAATGATGAAAATATGTATTTGGCAAGCTTTTTACTAATAAAAATTGTATGACAGTTCTGCTAGCTAGGTTATTGCAAGAGAAAGGAATAATGTAGCCTCTTTTGGAAAGGCATTAGTCATTAAAAAAAAAAGGATAGTAACTCTCCAAGGGAGAATTAAGGTTTTGTTGTCATTTGTCTCTCCCCTGTTTCAGGGTAGAAAGGTTTTTCTGCATGTGGACTTGGAAAAATAAATATAAAAGCCAAAATAATTCAGAAGTAGTAAATGTAGTTACCTAAGAGAAGTACACTCACTTGATAAAAGTGATCTGTCAGTCAGTAAAACTAGTATAATTAGCAAAACTAGTAGTAGGATTCAAAAAACATTAGATGAAATTCTTATACAAGAAACAGAGTGAAGAAGTAGTCCAATATCAATTATTTATTTTACTTAATTCCGCTGAAGTAATTCCAGTAAAAGATGACACTTATACAGTATCGGGATAATAGGTTTCTTTCGGCAACCACCAAGTAATAACTGAGTTGATTTAGAGCGACTCTGAGCCGTAACATCAAGTAGTGAAAATTTAAGATGCCAGTTCAATTTCCCATCAGATAACCCAATGGTTTATAAGTGAAAACTCCCATAAATCACAGAAAAATGTAAAAACAAGAAGTTTTGATGGTTGTCAAAAAAAATAGTCTCACAAATACTGGGCTTTCACGGGCATTCTACCTAAATTGTAAATTTGATAAATTATCATTCACTTTATTATACTAGCACTAAAATTATGAATCAATTCTAAAACTCTGGTACTTATTCTAAGGAGTCAATGAATCAATTATCTATTTGACCTCCACACACACACATGAAAAAATATTCAAATACATACATGCAGACACACACACATACACACATTTTTTCCTTCATATTTTCTTTAACGCATTTTATTTGTGAATTCTTTCATAAATCCTTATATTTTTGTATTGAATTAACAAAAAATAATTTTATGCATGAAAATGACCTTTATCTATACATTGTAGCCCTGTACATAGATGATAAAGTAATTTTAATGAATTAAATGTTTTCTGTTTTATTAGCTGGGCTCTATGCAAAGTTATTTTATTTCAGAAAGTTGTACTAAATACACAAAATAAATTTTATAGTTCTTCTGAAAGAAAATATTTTATGTAATCAGATACTCTATTGCCATGATTCTAAGATAAACAGACATTATGGAAATATATTTTTATTGTTTATTACTACCTGACACTGCTACTTCTCTAATACATTAGATTATTCACTTAAAACAGGTGTCTAAGTTTATAGCTGTGGAGTTTAAAAGAAATGTCAGCTCCTAACGCATCAATCCTTTCAAAGAAGCAAATTTTGGTGACTTCAGGGAAAAAAGTGATGCCTCATTGTTAATCTGAAACCCATAAAAGAAGAAAGCTTGATGGTGCATGAATATGATGAAAGGTTAAAAAGTAGACTTGAATGGAGAATCTGAAGAGATAAGTGATAAGGCTTTTCTCAGACTGGAGAAAAACAGATAAGTAGCAGAATGGCAAGACAGCAAGGAAGTGAGTTAGAGGTGGGTGCTTGTTTAGCATATCAGTAGACACATAACACTGCGGCGAAGAACAGACACCAATCAGAAGACAAGTGAGTTGTACAGTAGGATAAGATAACCCACACAGAAGGATAAGCACATTATGCTGAAGAGCCGCCCGTGAAGGCAAACCGAATACAAATAATATGTATTATTTTCCTCTTTTCTTTTTCTGCTTGTTATGTGTTCAAAATTATGATGATGGTGAGAAAAAGGAGAAGCATATTGTAGAAGAAAACTAAATTGCTATAAATGCGAAAAGAATCCGAACATAGAATTCACTATCATTTTTGTTACATTTGATTCTCAATCAGTGATAAGATACAACAATGTATTTAATCAAATAGTTGCAAAATCGTTAAAAGTGTTCTTAAGTAATGATTTGTTTTTGTTGGTAGAAACAAAATGTCTTGCCATTTCACTTAGTTTGAAAAAGATTGGATTTTATTTGAAAGAATCATGATGTCATCTGATATTTTAAGTTTCTACTCAATTTTTCAAGGTCAAAACTATTTGGAACCTTTGACCAAAAAACATTATCTAAATATCCTTACCATTTATTCATGTCTTAATTTATATTTACTATAAATATTAAGATTTGAGATTCCACATAACATATGCATTTTTAAAGTAATGGATCTTTGTAAACACAATATTTCTTAAATTAGATTACTTTTTGAGTTTAAAATAATACAATGCATCTTCCTACTTTTGATAAAAAATAATAATTTATCATTTAAGGTAAAGGTAAAAGAGAACATACAAAAGACATTATAGTACTGTGTTTTAAAGAGCTAATATTCATTTGACTTTAATATGTTCATTTTAATACTTTTGGAGATGACAGTCCGGTTTCAATTCTTCCTGCAGTTAAAATATATTTTTTATTCAATTATGTATTTTGAATTGATAATTCTCAAAACTTCTAAAGCATAGAACATATTAGCAACATTGTCCTACATAACAGTGAGCCACGTAGTGAGGATAGTATTCTTCATTAACAAATGAGTGCTTAATTCAGGGAATTTTATAAGGGTTTTTAATCCTTAGGAGTCCTTACTGAAAGGTGACTGTATTTAGTAAAGAACTGGAAGGTCAAGGAAACAGCTGTGTTCTCATTGCAAAATGTTGGAAGCTCTAAAATGTATGGGAGGGTTAATAGGCAAAAATCTACCAACCACAGAAAACTCTGTTCTGTCTCACATCTCAGTGCAAGCGTGTGTGCAGGTGTGATGTATGGTGACAGGAAAACCACCGTGATAAATGTGTTCCTGTGTGACATTTGTGTTAGACCAATGCTGCATTATTAAGCTAGCCATCTATAAACCCTACAAAGGTGTGTCTTCTCTCTTTAAAAGAGAATCATAATGTAACTGTCCCTTGTCTTTGCCAGATACAGAACATAAATTAAGTGGCAAACAACATCTTCTGGGTGATATTAAATTTTTAGTTGAAATCTGGGGAAATCATTGAACAAATTGATCTAAGTAGAATTAAAAAAAATTCCTGATATATTAAATTATTGACCAAGAATTAGTCCAAAAATTTATGCACTGACAAACCTCCAAATTATCTCATTTTAAAGATCTAGGAAAAATGTTACTGGTAGCTTTGTGAAAAGAATGGAAAAATGGATGGTATAATAATTATGACCTAGCAGGGGTTTTGTCATTCTTTATTTCATGGATCCTGGTTTTTCAAAATGTTAGTTAGGAAAGTTCATAAAAGGGAAGATCTTTAATCAGCTGGTCTTGTCTGTCCAGAAAGATGCATCGAAGGTTGCCCTATGTCTGAATCTCCTTGTGAGCAACTGAGAACTTCTCCAGTGCCTCCAAAGGACTGACCACGCTCCAGGTCATTCTCTAGACTGTTAATTTAGTTAAAAAGGAAATAAAAAGAATTTACTGCCTATTCTGTAGGGGTTTTAAAAGTAAATTAGACTGTAGCATCCCCTGGGCCATCTGAGTCCCGAGGTCACCTCAGGAACACAGCCAGCTTGCGCTCAGGACACGGATCCTTATGGGAGATTAATGGAGCCCGGAGAGGAGACGCCAGATGGCCTTTTCCACAGGCACATTTACATCCAGAGAAAAGGCTCGCTGGTCTGGCCCTACAGGCGGCCTTTCTGTTGCCGTGAGCATCGGAGCTGATGAGAGTCCATGCGCCGCTCTGCTTTGTGTGGCTTGTGTCTGTGCGACAGCCTCTTTCTCCCCTGTGCTTCGGACTCCATTTCTTCGCACCTTCTCTGGGAACTTGCTCCGTGAAGCCTTCCATCTTTTTCCAACATCGCTTCTTTCTGTTAGATATTCAATCCACCCAGCTTTCCTCTTGAACAAAGAGTCTCCAACCAGCCAGCCTAATTTTAAAATATCCTTTTCCTCAATCCACGTATCTCTCTAGCTCTTGATACATCCACTTTTGCCTCTTCGCCCTTAAAAGTTTTGACTATATTGGCTTCTCGTTTAACTTTCAGTACCATTTGTCTGAGTCCTTGTCTCCATAACTCTACTGAAATTGTTATCCTCCGTTCGTACCTACACGGAGAAAGTAATGGCGCGTTTCCATCGCTGTTTAAGAAAAACAGAAAAACAGGAGCTGAGCTTTTAGGACGCGGAGCCAGAAGGCCTGCAGGATGACCGCTTCGGCAACCTGTGTTCCAGTGGTCCTGCGCATGGCGTGGGCGGTGACGGAAGGCCTCCTGATGCGTGATGCTGAGAGCCAGGCTGTTTAGCTCGTACGCAGTGCTACCAGCAGCGTATATCTGAAGAAGCTTGATTTAACTCGCGCAGCTTCCATTTTCTGAGCTGTAAAATGGAAAACAATAGCAAGTCCTGCCACAAAACAACTAACCTGTGACAGTAAATGCCTCCACTAGTGAAAAGTACATGAAGCAAAAAAAAAATAAAAAATTAAAAATTAAAAAAAAAAAATATATATATATATCTGGGCCAGAGGATTAGCTCAGTGGTTCCGGGGCCTGCCTCGCAAGCACAAGGTCCTGAGTTCGATCCCCGGTAACCACATACAATGCTGGGCGTGGAGACTCACGCACCACATACCACAGTGCCAGGCGTAGTGGCTCACACCTGTCATCCCAGCACTCGGGAGGCAGAGGCAGGAGGATTGCTGAGTTCCAGGCTTGCCTGGGCTGCATAGTGAGCTCAGGGCCAGCCTGAACTACAAAGCGAGACCCTGTCTCAAAAAAAAAAATCAAATTATGAAGTTTTGAGTTACACCCGCTGCTTTCATTACTATGATGGTGAAAATTGTTGCGTCTTTTTCCAGCTCTTGCTGAGCCGCCCCTCTGCCACCTCGGTGCCTCCTCTGCGGCAGTGACCCCAGACGCCGCCCGTGCCTGGGCTTCCACGCTCCTAATCCCGGGAATTCCCTCTTGAAGCTTTATCCAGACTCATAGTTTCAACCTAACCTGACACGCAGCCGCTCCCAAGTTCTCTACGTACAAACTCTTTATAAATATATGACATTTAAATACCTTAGTTTGAATATTCCTCAGGTACTTTAAATTTAGACTGTCTCGCTCTAATACTTTCACCTTTTCTCATAAACTTATTCCTCTGCCTGGACTTTCACTCCTACCTTTCTGTGTGCTCAGAAGGAGAACTTGAGGGTTAAATCTGCAAATTTTCCTTGAAGCTTCTTGTATACTTAATCTACGTCTCCTAACTACACATTTCAGTGTGTTGATAGCTCTTCCTATTCCTTTTTCCCTGTATCATGATTTCTTTAGATTCCAACGGTGGACTTCTGTCTGCAGCCTGTTCGGTCTTTAGTCTAAAGGAAACGTTAAGGCCACCATTAGTCTGACTAAACACATTCCACGGCACCCTATTAGTTGGAGGTAAAATTCAAAATTATTTTCTTGGGCCAGAGATTTAGCTCAGTGGTTCCAGCACCTGCCTAGCAAGTGCAAGGTCCCTGGTTCGATCCCCGGTAACCACATACAACAATACTGGGTGTGGTGACTCACGCCCACCAGCCATCAGTACCACATACCACAGTGCTGGGCGTGGTGGCTCACGCCTGTAATCCTAGCATTTGGGAGGCAGAGATAGGAGGATTGCTGAGTTCGAGGCTTGCCTGGGCTCCATAGTGAGCTCAGGGCCAGCCTGAACTACAAAGCGAGACCCTGTCTCAAAAAAAAAAAAAAAAAATCTTTTCTTTGCTACCGGAAGTCCATCCAATCCATTCTCCGTCAGTTATGGAGAACACCTCATAGCTTTCTCAATGCATCTTTGCCTCTGTCATCCCTCTAGGTCTTCAATACACGATTTTCCTTCCTTCCTCTCTCTGCACCGGGCTTGTCTTTGCCCTGACTCAGTGAAGCGGTCCTTCACTTTTAGAAATCACTGAATTCTTAGCAGCTTCTCTGGGGGGTTTTCCGTCCTGTGCACAGCCCCATTCGTTGCAAGAGTACATCAGATACAGTTAATCTTGTGCTGTATTTCATGGTGTATTAGTAATGCATGTTTGTGATACATAATAATCGCATTTGTATTGGCAAATCGGTACATGTACATACTGGGTCTTGAGCAATCTTGGTCCTCCTTTCTCTCTCCCCCTTCCTGAACCCCCTTTCCCAACTCTCAGTGACCTTCTTTTTAATTTTGATCTTCAAATTATTTATACGTGTAGTTTCTCTTCTAAATCATTTGATAATTAACCTTCTGGAGCTGATTTATTTCACTTGGCAGTAGGGTCCCAAGATTCATCCATTTTCATCAAAATGACTCAAGTGTGTTCCCTGTGGAAGAGCAGTGTCTCCCTGCGCCCGCCTACGGTGTTTTCTGGATCCACTCATGCTCTGATGCTGCTCTGCATACGCTTGAACTTAATGAGAACAGAGACCTCTCTCGCTACCCCGCTGCTCACCGCGCACGGTGCGCACACTGGCCTTCTGCCGTCCGTTCACCTTCGGACATGCTCTTTCACTGGGACTTCTGCGCGACTTGCGCCTCCCACCGGAGAGGGGCCCTGTTCACCACCTCACGCCCTCACAGCTTGGCACCCGTCTCGGTCGCCTGCCATGACTCTGTTACTTCAGGCGGGAGCTACGCTATGCCAAGACCCAAGTCTACTCACCTCATCAACCTCTACAGTGCTTTTTATACATATATATATATACACATATATATTTACATTCACATTTATATTTATACATATGTATAATATACATATGTAAATTATAATATTTACATATGTAAATGTATACATATGTTTATACAAATGTATATATGTATATATATAATATATACATATTTTTATATATTTATATATAAAACTTAACAGGTTGATGGAGTATCCCTTCCATTGTAATGTAAAGGTGTAAGAATGGCTATAGGTTTGCATTCTTCTGTATCATGAATGACTGAGTAAAGCAGAATGCACACTCCATAAATATTTAGTAAACAATGGAACCAAGTGACGAACCAGTTATTATTTTAGCAGTAAAACGGCAAAGCTATAATAGGCTTTTCAATAAATAAATGTTTTTAGAGCTAGTGACAAGTTAAAATCATTAAAGAATTCAACAGTTCAGCTCCATTGGAGAAATTTTAAACTAACGAATCAGATCCTTGCTAAAATTAGAATGAAAGTTCTCTCATTATGGTAGGGCTAAAAAATGGCCTTGCAAATTTATATATTCCAATGTGATCAGTGGAAAATTAACCTGTAACCAAGCTAATTTTCCTGTGAAAGAGGTTAAATTATTTTCCAGTTTTATCCTATCTCTAATGTAAAGACAACCCTGAGAACTTTTAATTAGGCCCTAAAAAGGATGAAATATCAAGAACTAAAGAAACATTACACATGTCCTGTCCAACTCCCTGAACCGACATATCTGTTGGTTTAGAAGACGTTTCTATTGTATGTTCAAATTGCACTGTGATTTGAGGCTGATTGAGAAGGTGTGGTAGGCATGACGAGCAGCAAGATGAAGATATATTTGTACCAACTCCATGCGCAGGGCCAGCTCTACATGCAGAATGACAAATAGACATGCTTTGTTGGAGCCACGGGTCGGGAAGACTCCTGTGGCATTCGTTACCCCTAGTGCATGCAAAGTTTAGGAGTTGGGGAATGCAGTATTATCGAGCACCAGCTTCAAAAGCCGTCTACACCATCCCTCCACCTGTCATCAGGATTGAACACTGCATTTTGCTTCATGTTAACTCAAGATTTTACATATTTATTGTTTTGATGGCTAGGAAGCAATCCACATATTGAGTCTAGAAAAAGTACTAATATTGCAAGTTTTTAATAAGGAAAATGTTTGGTTTATTGGTTTTAATCAAATATAGCACTAGGTTGATATGAATGATTTTCAATAGTTTATATTTTTAATCAGTGTTTTACTTTTAGATACAATATTAAAACAACACTCTAGGAGATTAGAAGTGTGGAACAGGTAGGCCGTGCGTTTAATTTCCTTCAGTAAAGGAGGCCGACAAAGAGGAGCGTCTGGGACCGAGGAATCCCTGGCCCCGAGGACTCTCAGAGTCCTCTAGCTCAAATACTTACTCCACGCACAGAGGAAGTATCTGTGTAAATGCCTGCGTCTCTTTTGTCACGTTTCTAAACAGTGGTTTAAATACGCCTACTAAATCCAAGTCCTGATTTGGTATCACCCACTTTACAGTATGACGCAGAAGCTTCACAACTTTAAGAAATTATCGAATTATTATTTGATAGAAGAAGCAATCGACTATGTCAGTACTGCATAAGAGGTCCCGGCTGTCACACCTGCTCGTGGGGGGAGGGGTTGTGCCTCCGGCTGTCCCTGCTCTCTGCTATTTTTTCATCCAGCCTTTCTATATGATAGTAACACCTCCCTGGGGAAAGTGCACGGTATGAGGATTAACATAAATTAAGGCTACATTATGAATGAGATTGCAAACTGCAAAATGCTGTTGAAAATACAACCGAATTTTCATAATTATTTCCTCCTTGTTATGGCGAAGGACGTTGTGAAAATAGAGTACACATGTGATGCCCACTTGGAAGTTATTGTTATCCACAATCATTTTACTGGACTGGACACTCAGTATACAGGAAAAGTCACCTCGCGTAGGATGACAGGATTAGACACTAGTTCTATTAAGCCAAATCGATTTACTAGAAGGTACGTAACTGTTCGCACATTTGCATAAAAGCAGACAGAAAACACGCATGCCCCCCCCCCACACACACACATTTTAGAACAGGAAACAGCACAAGCTCTGATGATCTAAATGAGGGAAACTCTCTGTGTCTTTCACGGCCTCGCTCTGCTGAGCTGTATTCACCTTGGGTCTCTGCTATTCCCCTCAAAAATGCAGTCTCAGGAAAGAGTCTGCTCAGCCCGGTTTGAGTGCACGGTTATTCCTCGGACGAGGTAGGGTAGACCCTCGATAATCTCACTGAGGCTTTGAAGCAACGCCGGGCATCAAGACATAGTTACCAGGAAGAAAGGAAATGAAAAACTGTCAGGGAAAACAACAAATGCTGTGCCTAGGGGAAAACTGAATACTGAGACATTAATGGTTGTGTCCCTGAAAATATATGAAAGACAAGGCGTAGCCAAAGAGAAAAGTAAAAGATAGATAATAGGAAGTGGGGAAATAGGTCTTTCTCAAAGGGGAAGGGCGTCAAGAGATGGACTGAGTGGGGAGGGAAGGAAAGGAAAAAGGATAAAGAAAAGAGTCAAGATAAATCATATACACGAGCAACTTGCACAAGGAATATAACCATTATGTACTTCAAAACCATACTAATTATAGAGAGATG
>PVIC010028003.1:0-23492 GCA_004025085.1 Thryonomys swinderianus
TATGAGCCACCATGCCTGGCACTGTGGTATGTGGTATTGATTGCTGGTGGGCGTGAGTCATCATGCCCAGCATTGTATATGGTTACCTGGGACTGAACTCAGGACCTTGAGCTTGCGAGGCAGGTGCCGGAACCACTGAGCTAAATCTCTGGCCCCTAGAACTCTTATTTTTTAACCACACAGTTTGTAGTTTTTTTTGTTATAGTGCATGATCAGACTACAATACTTTCCTTCAGGAATTGGATGACATGTGGAATTATTTTAGATCTTAAAATTACTACTGATGTGGCTTAATGCTTTATATTAAATATTCCCTGTGTTTAACAGGCTCTGTATCCTGACTGGGAAGCAATGACACAAGACAGGAAGCAATATATGGGAAGAGAGAAAAAAATGTTTAAGTTTTGCATTAAGGGAACAACATTAATGGAGCAGTAACAATGAGGTATTTTGTGACAAATAGATTGAGTTTTAAGGAAAAAAACACTAAAGTACATTTAAAGCTGAAAGAAAAAGAGAAGTAGGGAAGAAGACATATGTAACTAAGGCATTAGGAAGTTAATGACAGGAGAGAAGTTCATGAAAGGTGAAAGTAGACAAAGTTATAAGAAGGAATGGAAACTGAGAAAGCACTGTATTTCCAAAGGAGGAAAATTAAGGGGAAGTTCAAGCCTGGCTGGGTCAAGTGTGCCCCACATACATCTCCTAGCATGCTATGAGAGCCTATAAGGAAGAGAGAGATTGAACACACTCTCTCCCGTGCCTAGAGGACTACCTATAGCTGGCGGGGTGACTCCTGCTCCCCCTTGGTCAGGACTCCTTCACTCATCCAAGAGCTACCATATTAAGTCCTCATCCTTGCCTCCCACCCCAGGGTCCAGGAGAATACAGTAGGACTCTGGGCCCTCATGAGTGGCACCTGGGTGAAGAAGGCTGGCTCCCACCAGTGTCACAGGCTGCAGAAGCCACAGGTGATGGCAGTAGCATCTGAGGCCCTTAGGCTATTGGATTGCACTGTGTGGATCATGCACCAGGAATCCCTAAGGACACTTCTCCACACACCCAGGACCAATTTAGAAGATAACATCACAATAAGATTTCAACTGGGTTGTATGAACCAACCAATTAGAACTAACCACATTGTACCCACACCCTTTTTTCTGTACCCTATGTAAATCTATGTAACCCTCAATAACAGCGAAAGTGTTCTCAGAAACCTCCCTGGAGTCTGCGTGCTGACTCCATGTCTTACTCTCCCTGTTGGGGCCTCTGAACCCTGCTCTGCAGTGATTGCCACAGACAACAACAGAAAAAAAAAACAGAAGCAATTCAACATTTGTCAATATATACAGTTTTAGTACAACATGGGCATCTTCCTCTGAATATGACTATTATCCTTAAGGGAATAATAGAAGGAATACCATCCACTGACAAGGAGATTAAAAGACGGTTTTAGGTGCTCTTTGACATTTGTAGGCATTTTATTTATTTATTTATTTTTGAGACAGTGTCTTGCTTTGTAGTTCAGGCTGGGCCTGAGCTCACTGTGTAGCCCAGGCCAGCCTCGAACTCAGCAATCCTCCTGTCTCTGCCTTCCTAGTGCTGGGATTACAGATGTGAGCCACCACGCCTGGCACTGTGGTGTGTGGTATTGATTGCTGCTGGGCATGAGTCACCACGCCCAGCATTGTATATGGTTACCAGGGATTGAACTCAGGACTTTGCACTTACAGGGCAGATGCCAGAACCACTGAGCTAAATCTCCAGCCCGACATTTGTAGGCATTTTTGAAAGTAGTAAGAACCCAACGCTGTGTGATCTTCTCCAAGAGTTTGCAGCTGCTAAACTAAGCCAAACTAAGCAGATAATCAGGTATCGCTGATGTTGATTTTCTTTTTCTAGAAAACCTCCTAGTGTCATTTAAAATGAAACCCACAGGAACCAGTGCTTTTGGGAGTTTCTCAAATTAATTGAAAGTTTAGATGTTGTTATTGGCAAAATCTCATACGTTCTGGGAAGTAAACCTCATGTGTACGCTAGGATTGCAATACACAGGTTGAAATTACTTTGTATGATGAAGATAGGAAGTGGATGATGGAGGAGTAGGAGTAATCACTGAAGTTTTTTACTAACATTGTGAACACCTAAGAATAAGTAAGCTACAAAGAGAAGAAGATGAGATACTTGTCAAAGACGAGTACATCAGAGATCAATATTTTGGAGGAGGTTCAGTTATAGATGATAACAAAGTCTGAAGTGGGCCCATGGATGTTGGCTCAGGTGATCATAGGCATTGAGGAGGCCAAAAAACTCAGAAGGAAGTGTTGGCAGTCATCTAGCAAGTGTCGGTTGTTATCCTCATAAGTAATGTCAGTGTAGTGAGTGTAGATAAAAATACCACTAGGCTTTAGCAAGCTTTTGCTGAATAAAAAGATTTGGAAAAAGTGTAATAGAAAATAATAATAGAAAAGAGGAGGTAAAACTTGAAGCAAAATCTGAGTGAGTAAACTTTAAAGAAGGTGAGCTTTGTAATGAGGAAGAGGGATTAATGATGTATTCACAAGCTTTAATCAAGACCTTAGAAGAATATAGATTCAGAGTATCCAGAGTGGGAAGGCAAGAAAACACAGGGGTATAAGGAAAGTTCTGGGATATAATGTGCTCATTTTCTTGTATTGATGATTTCAAGGAATCACACATATGCATAAACTGAGAAAAAGAACACTTAAAATATATGTAATTTGTTAGGTATAAATTATATCTTAGCAAATCTATGAAAACAGCAACTCTACTTTCAAGGATTTAGGGAAATTTGAGTCCTCTGGTCAAAGTAAAGATGGATTGACAAAGAAGAAATAAACATCCAGAGGAAATGTTGAGAAAATAAATTTGTTTAAATTCTAAAGATCTCCATGGAAAATTTGGAGGGAGCACGTTGAAAGGAGTGAGTCACAGAATATAACAGGCATAGTGCCATAGGGGTCATGTGACAGAGAGTGACCTAAAGACTTGGACTTGCAGTAATAACTCACAAGGGGTGTGACAGCTGAAGGATTTAGTCTCGATGGCCTCATAAAGAAAACATGATTACTAAGAGACTTCAGATATCAAGTAAACACTCATTTCTCCTCAGAAAATATTGCTCTCTTTTGTTGTTTTTTTTTTTTTCATCCCAGAAATCTCAGTTGGCTTATGAAATGCTTACTGTTGTTTTGAGGTAGCATGCATACATGCGTGGGAGTGTGACATCTGCAGCCATGTCTCACTTTTCAGTCTGTGATTATTTTTCTGCCTTTTATATTTAAAAAATAAAATGCACAGTATTTCTGGAGCCTACAGGTCATTGCTTCTCAGTAATAATCAAGTTAGAACTTTTTTCCGCTGGGAAATGAAGCAGGGACACATTTAATAATGTCTTTGCTCATAGTTACTGTCTCTAAGCATGATACTTGATCCTTATCTGTTATGACCATGCCAACACTACCTTACAGAAAGAGCCACACTAAGTAGAAGTGCTAATGAAGATGGCATATGCTTTAGTTTACAAGTAGTTGTTTTAATGATATATCTAAGACACCAATATGAAAGTACTCCAAAATGTGCATCTACCTTTCTTTTCCTCCCAGTGAGGTAGACTTGAACTGATCACAAATGCAATCCCTTTTCCACTCAGTACAACTCACAACAATGACATGTCACATCGTCTTTATTTGGGTTCTCTAGCCGAGACTATGAGACGAATTCAAGTCACTTTATAAGATGCATAGAACAATGAAAGTGAGAGCACAAGTGACATTGGAAAAAAGAAAGCAGCCAAGAAATAATGTGCGATTGAGACAACCATTACAGTAGAGGACTAGATCTGGATCTCATAAGGAGACCCCTAGAAACACACTCCACAGGATATTTCATCAGAGAGGCCAGGAGGCTGAGGTATTTATATACCAACTCTTAGGAGCCAGTGATCATTGTTTCTTAGTGCTGTGGTGAGGATGTCAGTGTTCTGGTACTTCTAGTCCAGCTCACAATGAGCACAAGGATGCATACTAGAAAACGGAAGCTATCTGGACCACGCTGATGTGAGAAAATCTCAGGAAGATGAACAGCTTCCTGCCCACTCTGCTATACATGATGGTGCATAGTGCTTGCAAAAAGAAGGCTTTTTGAGAAGACAAAGAAGTTAATAGATGTCAGAGCCTAAATCTGGGGTAGGAAAGAAGGATAAAGGAGAGTAAACACAAATAGGACTACTTCCAATCACTCAATTACTACTTTAGACAAAGCTAGGGCTTGCATCTTTATGGATTATCTTAATCCTATAATTAAGATAATTGCAGGCTGAAGATTTAGCTCAGTGGTTCCAGCACTTGCCTAGCAAGCACAAGGTCCCTGGTTCGATCCCGGTAACTATATACAACAATAGCAGGCATGGTGACTCATGCTCACCAGCAATCAGTACCACACACTACAGTGCTGGGTGTGGTGGCTCACGCCTGTCATCCTAGCACTCAGGAGGCAGAGACAGGAGGATGGCTGAGTTTGAGGCTTGCCTGGGCTACATAGTGAGCTCAGGGCCAGCCTGAACTACAAAGAGAGATTCTGTCTCAAAAAAAAAAAAAAAAGATGATTGTATATTCCACTTTGCTCAGGAGAGTCCTCATTTATAACTAGTGCCCCAGTGCAATTTATACGACACCCTTTTGACTTCAAAGATGGTAAAAGTTGTAGAGTGAATTATACAGTCATGTTACAAACAACTTATTTTATTAAATAGAAGGAAAATGGAAGGGAGAGATGTTGTATTATCTAGCTAAATTTATGTTAACATAAGGGCCAGCGTCAAAATTTAAAACTGAATTCCCAAATTACAAAGCACTCTTTTTTACACTAGGTTGTGTTCACTTTGATTTAAGCTTTCCCTAGACATTACTGTCTGAATCCCATTTCCACTGAGCGATACTAAAGTTTCTTGGGTAAATGACTGATTTTGTCTAAGTCAAGAAAAATATAATGTGAGCCTCAAATAGCAAGAAAACTACCAAAGCTAGTATGTTTGCCTAGTTTTGCTGGACAAAGATGAACAATTAAAGATTGATGAAAATAAAATTGCAATGTTTTGGATTATATTGAGTGTATCTTTAAAACTAATATAAAAATTTTAATTTAGAAAATCACCCCTTTGAAAATAAATCTATAAGGGGGATCAAATAAACAGATGTAGTCTGTATATCAGAATATATATAGAAGGTTTATTGTATGTAGTTTATATATGAAAGTAACCAAAAAGTTAATGTTTTTCTTCCAGCAGATAAAGTTGAAATCATTAGAAAAATTACCACTTTGTAAGTTTCAAATGAATTAGTAAATTTAGGCCATAATCGTTAATGACTGCTAACATCATGAAAAGTAATAAAGACACACTACATAATTCCCAAGGAAGAATAGAACAACACCTATGAGGTAGTTTTGTGAAAACAAGAACAAGAAATGGAACCTGGAATCTGGAAAAGCCTCTAGATGTGACTGAATTTGCAGAAAATAAAGAGACAAAACATGTTTATTTATACCAAGTTGATACCGTGAACATACACTCAACTACGGGGGATAACACAGAATAACAACAAAAAACTTTATTTCTTCAACAATGAATTGCAAGAAAAGAAAAACTGATGAAGGGAAAATATATACACTAAAAAACCTTAAGATTACATCAAATTACTATGCATAGAACTTATTTACATCCCAACTCAAACATGCATAGACACCAACATATATTTATAAAACAACTGAGTAAATCTGAATGCTGATTAGATTATTGATCTTATAAATTAATATTTAGATTTTTGAAAACTTAAATTGTGAGGACAATAACAGAGTGGTAAACAGCAGAGTCAGCCTTTCGAGGCTCAGAGTCCAGACACTGGAATATCACAACTTGGGACGAAAAGGAGGTGGATCCCCATGACCCCGGAAGGAACTGAAGGGTGAATGGAACCCATAGGGAAAGTGAAGAGACAAACTTTAATGAAAAAAAAGGAAATGTCAAGACACTTCCTCCTTGACTCCTGGCTTAGGGCAAGAGGGAAAGTGAAGCCTTGGGTAATCTTCCCTTGTTCTTCAGCTTTGCTTCTAATCTCTTTCTTTATTTCTCTAGTTTTTTTCTGTTATTTTAAAAGTTTTCTCCCCTGAGGGTATAATCTCTCACTGAGAGAATATTTATTGTGTATAATTGCCTGATTAATGTTAGATTTTGTTATATAACTATAAATTTTATACCCATGGTTAAAGTGGCAAACTAAGTTACCATAGTTTGCCATTTTCTAGATTACACTTGATGCTATTGTTATTAGTGTTTCTACTCCACTAGCTAAGGTGACATAGTTATTGTGATGAATTGTTCTTTCATATGTACCAATACCAAGGTTATCTAGGGCTCATAACCAGTACCATAGGCCAGCATAAAGATCTGGCTGTGAGACCACATAGAAAACAACTTCTCATCCCTAATAAATTGAAGAGTCAGAATTATTTTTTATCTTTATTGGTACATTGTACAAACACATCATATCATGATCACACTCGACAGACCCAGGAGCTGAAAGCTAAATATATCTAGGAGTCATCTCTGAAAAGTAATCATTTCTTCAGGAGTTCTCCAAACTACTAAAAAGGCTATCTACCATAAAAATTTACAGGGCTCAATGCAGAAAATGAAATTTTTTTAAAAAAATGTAAAATGAGAAGACATGGAATCCATATGCAGCCCAGACCTCCAGTTCACCAAGGCAAATTCAGGAGGTATTGAGGTATAAGAAATTGAAAGCCAGCAGCAAAACTTTCTCAAATGGTAGCAGCAGAAGTAAGACAATAAATGAAGCTCTAGGAAAAATAAAACAACTCAGATAATTTCACTGACTCCTAAAGAGACGATACCCTAATGAAGTGCATGGTTAATGAATCTAGAGTAGAAATAAATAAGAAATAGGTAAGAAAAGTACTGAAAACCATGAAGTCCCAATGTAGGAAAGAAATAGATTCCATAAAACAGATTCAAAAGATATCAAGGAGATCAATTCTACACTTGATCTTAGCCAAAAGGCCGAGAAGCGATAAGGAGATCAATTCTGTTGAAAACATAACTACAGAATCATCAATGTAAAGATAGAATATCCAATCTACAGACAGGTTTACAGTTAGCAATCATCAAATGAAAGACTTAGTAAAAACAGTGAAAAATCCATCTGATAACTACTAGATAATGCAAAAGAAGAATAATATGACTAATAAAATCAATGAAAGAATCAGAAGATAGCACAGAAACTTGTTTACAGAAGTAATAGCAGGTAAGTGTCCTAATCATGGAAAAGAATTTGACAAATAGATAAGTGAGACATGCAGAACTTCTATTTGCCATGATAAAAATAAGTCTACACTAACACCTATGATCGGCAAGATTACTGAAATTCATCTGAAGAATAGAATATTAAAATCTGCTAGAAAAAATAAACAAATCACCTACAAAGGAAAGCCAATCAGATTCACAGCATACTTCTCAAGCCATAAGTGAAAACAACCACCAACCCAGATTGACATACTTGGCAAAATTATTTTTTAAAATGGACGGAGAAATAAAATATTTCATAAAAAAATAACTGAAGAAATTCATGACCACCAAACTAGCATTCCAAAAAGTTCTGAAGGATATTCTAGAAACAGACAATGGAGATAACAATTCCATCAACATCAGTAGAATGAAATCGCCAGCCAGGAAAAGCAATTAAAAGAGATGAAAGAAAGATGACTAACAATAGGAAAATCATATTAAAAGAATGTCAATACATATATGTTGTAACTGTCAAGGTAAATGATCTCAATTTATCAATTAAAAGAGACTGTAAGGCATGGTGGTGCATGCCTGTAATCCCACCACTTGGGAAGCCGAGGTAGGAGAGTTGCCATGGTTCAAGGCCAGCCTGAGTCAAAGCCAGCCTGAACTAGAAAGTGAGGCTCTGTCTCAGAAAAACAAAACAAAACAAAACAAAAAACACAAAAGAAAGAAACAGGTAGAATGGATCAAGAAATGAGATCTCACAATATGCTGCATAAAAGAAACACATTTAACTAAAAAAAGAAATACATAGATGGAAAAGAATACTCAATATGATAAGAACACTGAGACACCCAGAAATAGCTATTCTGTTTGCAGACAAAGTGGATGTCAGGCCAACACTGATGAAAACAGACAAAACGGGTCACTCCATGCTTATTAAGAGAACAATCCAAGAGGAAGAGATAACAATCTTAAATACATATATACCAAATAACAGCACACCCCACTATAAGACAAACATTAATGGGCATGGAAAATTAAATAATCAGTTATACAATTGTATTGGGTAACCTCAATACCTCAGAGTCACAAGTAGATCAACTAGGCCAACAGCCAACAAAGAAATATCAGAGATGAGCCAAAGCTGTGAACAAATGGAGTTGGTGGACATCTGTGGTGTTCCACTCCACATCAGACATTCCGTTACCAAGTCCAAAGACAAATGCCACGTGATCATCTCAATAAATACAGAAAGAGCACTTAACAAAAGCTGATAGCTATTGATGATAAAAATCCTATAGAAGCCAGGCGTGGTGGTTCACGCCTGTAATCCCAGCACTCGGGAGGCAGAGACAGGAGGATTGCTGAGTTCGCGGTGGCTTGGCTGGGCTACATAGTGAGCTCAGGGCCAGCCTGAACTACAAAGTGAGACGCTGTCTCAAAAAAAAATCCTATAGAAAACTGGAATAAATGGTTTTTATCTCAATATGAAAAATCAACAGATACCATTACACTAAATGATTGAAAAGTTTTCATCACAAAATCAGAAACAAGACAAGAATGTCCATTATCACCACTCCTCTTCAGCATAGTTCTGCAAACATTAGCCAAAGGAATTAGAACAAAACTAAATAAATAAATGGAAAAAGGATATGGAGAGAAGTTAAATTATCATTATTTGTAGATGACAAGTATCCCTGATTTAATAACCAAATTCAGTAGCATAGAAGGATACAAATTCAGAACTCAAAAATCAATGATTCCTAAACGCAAACTCCTTGGACAGAGTTAGAGAAAATACTTCTGCAAAAGCATCAATAAAAGTGAAATACTTAGGAATTGATTTAATGAAGGAAGTAAAAGGCATTTAATGTTACATTGAAAATGTAAAATATAGTTCTTTGAAAGAGAAAATCAAACAGCGTATCAGAAAATAGAAACACAAGGACCAGGTACTTGGATCAGTGGTGCGGCACCTCCAGGCAAGTGCAAAGTCCTGAGTTTAATTCCTAGTACTGGGGGGAAAAATAGAAAGATATTCCTTGTTTTTGAGTAGGAAGGGCCAAAATAATAAAAATGACTGCACTCCCAAAATTATTATACAGATTTAATGCAATTTTATTCAAAATACCAGCACTATACCTCACAGAATTCGAGAAAATAATCTTATAATTCATTTGAAACCAGAAGACAGCAAAAACAATCCTGGGCAACAAAGACAAGGGAAAAGTATCAGAATCCCCAACTTGAAATTTTACTATAAAATATGATTAAAGCATCCTGGTAATGGCAACAAAAAAGACTCAAGGATCAATGGAAAAGATTACAACATCCACAACAATTCCAAATAAACTCAACTACATTATCTTTAATAAAGATGCCAACAGCTTCACTGGAAGAAAGATGGCCTCTTAATAAATTGCACTGGAAAACCTATCTTTCCACATGCTAAAGATTAAAACCAAACCTATATTTTTCTCAATGCACTAAAGTAAAATTGAAATGGATCAGAGGTCTAAATATTAAAACAGAAGCACTTAATCTTCTGAGAGATAAAACAAGGAAATTCTTGAAGACATGGGTGTAAGCAAATATTTTATGACCACACTCTCTATTTTAGTTACTTGATACAGAAAGAAAATGCCAGACACTCAAATTCAAAGTAAAAAGGATTTATTTTGCTTGTAGTTTGTAAAAGTTTCAGACCATAATCAAGCCAGGGGGATCACAAACAGGCATCACAGAAGAGAAATGGTTCATGGTGAGCAGAAGACAGCAAAGAAACAAGGCACAGGTCAATCAAAGCTCCTTCTATCATTTATATCTTATCCGGAGTACTTAGAGTGTGTAACACTCAAATTTCCTTGATCTTAGCATTCCATCATGAATCAGTTCCAGCATCATATACTCTAGATCCAGTCACCGCTGAAAAATCCCCATCTATAATCACATGAGGGTTTGTGTGGATATTAGACACAAACTATAAATCCTGTGTAGGAAATATTACAAAGGATCAACAAGTAGGATATGATAATATTACAAAGCTTTTGCACAGCAAGAGAAATCACATGACAATACAATCCACAGGATGTGAAAAAGAATTTTTTGTCAGCTATTTCTTAAGATTAATATTTAGAATATATAAAGAACTAAAAATATCAGACCCCCTAAATATAAATACCCAATCCAAAAACTGGCATATGGAATGAATAGACACTTCTTAGATATATAAGTACAAGCAGCAAATTAATATCTGAAAATATTTTCAATATCACTAGTCATTCAAAAATACACACTAAAGCAACACAAAGATTCCATCTCCAAAATAATTTTAAATGAAGCAAATAAAATATATGTGTATGAACATATTACAGGGACGTGATTTGCTGTGCCTTGCCAATTCCCATATTTTACTCCCATTTTTGGATGGCCCATCTTTCTGTTTTCAGTTTTCTGGTAGGTTTTCAGTAAACACAGAAACAATACTTGCATTTTTGCTTTCTTGTATCAACTGTGAAAAGTCCATGAACTTTTCTGTCCATCAGCCTTTTGGTCACTGTGACCAAACACCTGAGCCAAACAACTTCAAGGAGAGAAGATTTATTTTGGCTTATGGTTTCACAGTTTTAAATCCCTGGTCATCTGGCTCCATTGCTTTCAGGGCTGTGGTACATGGTGTAAGCTGCCCACCACCTGGCACTTAGGAAGCAAGGAAAGAAGGAAAGAGCCAGAGAGAATGAGAGGGAGGACTTGGACACAGGACATGGTCTCCAAGGTCATGTCTCGTTCAGCGGGGCCTCACATTCTGTTTCCCTCACCTCCAGGTAATGTTAGTAAACTAGAGTCATGAGCCTTCATAATCTAAATAGTTTCCAAAAGCCCATTTGCATCCAAGACTCCATGATAATAATCTTTTGGGTTCATATTAAACCCCAACCAGAGCAATTTATTATGATGAACGATGAAGAATTAGCTAATTTGAATTTTTCTATGGAATCTTTCTGTGATTATTCTATGATAATAACATACATACTCACGCTAGTACACTGAATCTCAAATTACTAAGTACTTTTATCATTTTCCATGAACTTTAAAACATTTTAATTCTATGTACCAATATTCCTGCTTTTCTGTGTATTTTTCTGCTATATAAACTATGCTGACTTTTATAAGACACTGTTATTGATGTTTTAACTCATCAATAGTCATTTGCATTTACAAAAATATTTGCCCTTTCTGTTCCTTCTCCCTCTTTCCTGAATTGCTGTGGTTCTGTCTTTCCTTCTCCCTGGAGAAATTCTTGTAAGTCAGATCTGTTGGCACTTTTTTTTTTTTGCACCAGCTTTGAAAGATATTTTCACCAAGAATAGAATTCTAAGCTGGCAGTTAATTTTCTGTGCATTTAAGAATCTAATGCATTATACTGTAACTTCATTTACTTTGTTGAAAATTCAACTGATGACTTGCTATTGGTCTTTAAGAATAATGTATCTTTTTCCTTCTAGTTTCAAAGATTTTTTTTCTGTCTTTTGTTTTTAACAGTAATATCGTGCTCTATCTACATGATTTTATTCTTGGGTTTTACAGAGCTTCTTTCCTATGTCATTTTGTTCTTTATCAGAAAAATTTAGACCAATTTATCTAAAATATTATTCTGTCTTATTTTCCTCCTTCTAAGAGTTTGCTTATCCACACGTAGACCATGAGAACTGTTTTCTGCATGACTCTTGTATTCTTTTCTACATTTTCTATTCTTTTTTACATCCTAGATTTTTTTTTGAGGCAGAGTCTCGTTTTGTAGTTTATGCTGTCCCTCAGGTCACTATGTAACCCAGGCAAGCCTTGAACTCACAGCAGTTCTCTTGCTTCTGCCTCTCGAGTGCTGGATTACAGGCGAGAGTCACCACACCTGGCACTGTGGTATGTGGTACTAATTGCTAGTGAGCGTGAGTCACCATGCCCAGTATTGTATGTGGTCACTGGGGATCGAACCAGGGACCTTGTGCTTGCAAGCCAGGCGCCGGAACCACTTAGCTAAGTCTCTTGCCCCATGCTGGATCTCTTACATTGCCTAAGATTCCATCTCCAACATAATTTTAGTTTACTAGTCTCTGATCTGCTAGGCATTATCTATTAGCAGATACCACTAATCCCATTATTATGTTGAATTATTAATTTCAGTTATTGAAATTCTTTTTATTTTTCAGTGCCAGGGATTGAACTCCAACCCTTGTGCATCCAAGGTTGGTGCAGTACCACTTGAGCTAAATCTCAGCCATAAGACAGAAGTATTTTGACAGCTCTAGCCACCAACCTCTCCCCGCATATCTGATAAGGGAGGCTTTCTGTTAAGAATCCATTCCGACACTGACTTCAGGTACAAACTTTATTGGAATCATAGATGAGCAGTTTTCCTCAGAATGTTTAAAGCATCTATCTATTATTTCATAAAAACCTGAACTACTGATGTGAAATTTTATGCAGAAAAATCATAAAAATTCTTTTTACTCATCCATTTAGGAATATTCAATTTCTTACTGTTTTCCTTTGGTATCCTGAAATTTATACAATAATGTGTAGGAATAGTCACCTTTTTTTTTTTTTACCCAGGTCAATACTTTGTGAACATTATCATAAGAGAAATTTCAAGCCATTTAAAAAATTATATGGATTTTCTTCCATTTATTTTGTATTAGTCCCTCTCCACCTTTTTCTATAAATGCTTTTAAAGGTTCAGCTTCTTAGAATGATTCTCTGCCTCTCTCAAAACTTTTTTCATATTCTTGTACTCTTTTGTTCCTTATTAAAGGATAATTCCTCAGATTTTTTTTTCAAGGACAAGAAAATAGATAATAAACAGATGATGATGATAATGATGATAGATATAGATAGATGATAGACAAAAAGACAGCAAGACAGACAGATATATTTAAATTTGGAGTGTCTTATTTCATCACTTTTCAAAAAAACACTAAGCTGGTTATTATCCTATTTCTCAAATGCCTCTGAGGAACAATTCTGAAAGAATAAATAAGACACGATGATAGTAATCACCTCTGAGAAGAAGTGAGGGCCAGGGAACAAAAGGGGGACTACAGTATAACTTGAAAATTTTAAACTATATTCACAAATTACTTATTTTTAAATCAACTAACTAATGGACAGAGAACATTAAAATTATTTGTTGTGCTTTTGTTTGATATTTTTATTTTAGCAGTGGATCTGGCATTTGCTCATCTTTAGGTCCTTCTTCTGTACTACTGATTTTCTTTGCACATTGGCTATCCCTTGGCTATCTATCCTAAAGAGAGTTACATTAATTAGGAGACATAAATGATTTGGCTTTTCACTGCCATCCTTTAGATCATTTTCCCATGCAGTACCCTGATTATGGTAAGCCTGGTGTGACTATATAAGAGGGTTATATTTTATGAAAGACAACATTTTGGGGAATATGGGAACATTTCAATGGTAGCTTATTGGTAAGCATCACTGTAATCAATTTTCTCCCTGTATGTACAGTTCTTGCAATAGGATATTTCTCTAGCAAAGAAAGCAAGTCAATATGCTTACACTCTGAACCCACGAAGACCTTGTCATTCACGTTGGCCAATAAAATGCAGTAGCTACTCCACTTCCAGTTTAGGCTGTAAGAGGCAATACAAATTTCTGCTCATCCCCCTGGAAGCTCGCCCAACTGAAATGCGAACAGCCGCCGAATTTCCTGACAGAAGGTACGTGACCACAAGGGGGCAGACAGGAGACGTTCCAGTGTCGGCCAGCCTAGTTCATCCACCCACCCGCTGAGCCAGCCTTGGACTGCAGATAAGTGAATGAGTCCAGCAAATACCAGCAGAATCGCCTAGCTTCACCTTTCCACATGTTAAATACATGATTGCTATTTTAAGCTACAAAATATGGGTAGAGATTTTTATGCAATGTTATATTTCTCCTCCTACCAATCCATTAATACCAAATAAGAAGAATATTATTGTTCTAGGTTGCTGATATCTAGAGTCTAGACTCCTGGCAGACAAATCTTTTTTAAGGAAGAAAGGTTTATTTAGCTCACAGTCTGCAGAGTTTTTAGTCCATAATTAGCGGGCTCCAAGGCAGGGTGGCTTGGCAGAGGGACAGTGTGAAGAACTCATTCAAGGTGGGTAGGAGGTAACAAAGCAAAAAAAAAAAAAAAACAAAAAAAAAACAAACAAACAAAAAAAAAAAACTATGATCACATCTTTTTCTGTCCCTTATATCTTATGCAGGCTGCTAAAGGTGAAAAAGTCCCAATTATGAGTACACAATACTTTGGGCAGAAATCTCGACACAAACCACAATGTTCCACTCCTGTCTTTCCAAAGACTTGGACACACCCCTTTACACGGAAGACAGTTATTCCAACTCTAAGAGCAGCCAAAGTTCTCACGTTTTCCTCACTGCTGAAAAGTTTGTCCAATATCTCTGAGATTTAAGGGAAAATTTAGCTGACAGCTCCTGTATACATGAAAAGAAAATTAAACACTTCCAACGTTGGCATAATACAGACGTTTCTATTATCTGAATGCACCAGGGAGGACCAGGGAGATTTTCTACTTCATTCTTCTGCTTCATGTCTTACCCTCCCCTTTCTTTTTGCAGACCCCAATTTATCAGCCTTTAACCAACCCCATCAGGGAGACAAACTCTTCTATCCTCCAGAGCCTTCGGATGTGGATGTTCACCATGGACCGCCCGTCTGCCCTTTTCTAACTTCTCAACTGTTCAAAATGTACTTTTTTTCTGTTTCTTTTTTATTTTACTGTAATTTTTACTATTTATCATAGTAAAATATATCATGTATGGAGAAGAGAATATACAGCATTTCTGTGCAGTTAAAGTGGTAAAAGGGCTTCTTTTCAGCAGCATTCACTGTCTCTCCCAGGAAATGACCACTAACATGACTGTATTTTGTTTCTTTGCTTTTTGTTAGGATTTTGTTGCCATCTGAAAATCTCTAGTCTTATTTACTTATTTATATTTTTAAGAATAGGCAATATACCCTTGGCTGTACAAGGAAATGATAATATTGCCACCATCAGATAAAATCTGTCTAGAGAAAAAGAAATTGAACAATCTCTAGGGTAGAATCAAATTTCAGTTTTGTGGAAAGTTAATCAGTCCTTTTTCGGGAACTCAGTGTACAAGACCTAAGTGAGTCTGGGGTCTTGCTGTTGGGTCACAGGGTAGAACTTCATTATGAACTGGTGTTAGAAATCTGGCATGAAGATGATCAGAAAGCATAGTTCTCTCTCACACACACTCTTTCTCCTTTGTTTTAGACCCACACACCAAATACCACCTCCAGGAAGAGTTCAGCACATTTCCATATAGTAGGTATTCCTTAGGCTGGTCTAAGCAGCAGGACACGGAGCAGAGTAGTAATGTCATTGTCACTGACCTGGACGTGCTTAGGACAAACAAAAACTGGAATCAAGATCCCCCGGATTTCTGTCCTTAGCTTAAACACTCAATGCAATAACAGTGGGAATCCAGGATTACGGCAATTCTCAATAAATCCTCCTCTACAGCACAGGTTTTCCACAGGCTCTGGACTCACACATTTCCTAACATTACCGCTGAGATTGTTGGTGGATGTATGAAGATCAAATGCCCGTGAGAAACTTCTAATTTCTCCTTTTCCCCACCAAATTGATTCCAAATTCAGCTTTTCATGTTTTAGGTGATTAAGACCTCGTCCCTTTATGTGTTAATGTCAAAATGCTATAGTCATCTCCAACTCTGTCCTCGCATATGCCACATCCAATTCATTAGGAAATCCAGACTCTTGCACCAGTACCAACTATTCTCAACAGAACTGTCCTTTAGAAATATTAAGTCAAATCATGAGACTATTCTGCCTAATGCTTCAAAAGTCTTTTAATTTTGCATAAAGTAGAAATTGAGGTCTTTCTAATGATACACAAAGGCACTTCCTTTTTCTTCTCTGACTTTTCCCAAATACAAATCTTACTTCCTCCAGACTTACTTGCAAAGCTGGAATAGTTTTGCCTGTTTCCTCTTTCCTGATTTACTGTCTTATTTAGATAGAGTACATCCTACTGTAGCTACACAGTATGGAGCACTTCTTAAAAATTTACATATAGAAAAATACAAATGAATTTTTACTGTTTTTTGAATGTATCAGAGAATGTTAGACACATTTATTTTAGTTAAAATAAATTTTTTATTTGAGATAATAGTTCTGCGACAATACTATGAAAAAACTATAATCCATGATTATACAAACTGGAGCTAATTTTATTACATAGTTATTAGGATGTTTATATGAACTGCAGTTTTAACTCTTTTATTCTGGTTTGTATTCTAGCATTCAGGCCAGAGTAAAATCTTTGGACTAAAGAAATCAATTAATCATGATGTTCTCATCCTATTGTAGTATCATTTAGAATACATTTCAGGGTCAATGATAAGTCATCTAAAATTGATTAGTGTACTGGTTAAGTTTTAAAGTGCCCTTATAGTAATACACTTGTAGAAGTCAGATAAGTTTTTGAAGTTAATAAAGTCACACAACATTCAATCACAAAATTTTTAACTTGCTTTCCAGTTGAGTAATCAGTAGAATGTAGCATTGCAAAGAACAGGAACAGGCTCTGAAGTCATTTGTTTAATGGATGTTGGGCATTTACTATGCATCTGCTGGCACTGTGGTCATGACTGGGAATACAATAGTGAGCAAAGAGAGATGTTTTATCTCATGAAGTTTCTCGCCTGCAAGCTGTCCAAATGGGGGTGTAAGTTATATTGTACTACTGTTGGTTATTGTCTTTTGATTCAAGTTGATAATGTCTTCAATGCTGCTTTGTGCCCTCTAGTTGGACCAAAGCACCTACTGCTCCCTTTACATCATAAATTCTTCACATCTCCACATTCTTAGCCTAATCTTGTACGTATTAAGCTTTGTGGCTTCTGATCTAGTGAGTCAGACCAGTCTGGACTTAAATCCCAACTCCACTCTGCACCCTGAACAAGATGATTTTCATCAGTCACCTTCTGTCAACAGCACCTTTCTAAAGAGTTTTTGAGGGTAAAAAGAAGATAATACAGCATGCTTTGCAAAAGGGCTGGCACATAGACTCCTAGTATTATTATAAGTAATATATTCTTAGTTCAATCATGAGCAGATACAGTATTTGCCCTTTTAAAAATAAAAATGATCCCTAGAAATTGCTTAAATTTCAAGTAATATCTAAACATGAGATCTTATTTTTATTACAATTTTCATGATTTTACAGTAGAAGTGCGATTTCAAGGAAAATATTTCACAGTGATCTAGAGAATTTCAGAAGGGATAATACGGTATATCACATAATATGTGTGCCTATTTTAATTACATTTATTTCACCCATGGAAATCCAGTAGCTACAACTCATGCTCTTTAAGAAAATGTATCAGGCTCTAAAATATCTTTCCAATTAATGATTCCCCAAGTGGGTGGAAAGAACTTACATCGTGTCTGGTTTACAATGAGTTTTGTCTAAGAGAGCGAGAAACATATTTTCATTCCTACATCTTACCTTTGAAATAGGGAAGTGAGCACTTCAAACTTGATTTATATGACACAAATTACAGATCATGGAGAAGCTAACTGGCTGAGTGTGCTTGAAGAGAGACAGGCAGAATTTGATCTCTACTGTTACTGCGTATGCATCGAACTGAGCTGTTTCCCGGAGAACAGAGAAAATGACTTTGTCTCTGGAATGCAGAGATGCAGTTATTACTCAACATGAATTCTCTCATTTATTTTGCTGCCTCTGTAATTATGGACATTTTAACAACATGTGGGGCACAGTTCATGACACTCGGGATATAAAGGCCCAAAAAGACTAAAAGAAAATAAGTCCTTTACTGCTCTTGTAGACCATATAATGTGTTAGTGAAGCGAAGTAAAAATAAGCAATCTTCGTAGTTTTGGCTCAGGTTAATTACAAATAGTGAGAAGAAAAGCAAAACATGGAGCCATAACATAGTGCCCAGCTGGAGACCAGAAATGTTCAATGCAGGCTTGAATGGCTTCCTTGCAAAAGCAATGTCTGAGTGGCATGAGATCTGAAGGAAGAGCAGACTCCACTAAGGAGATGTCTGGATACCTGAAGTTCACAGAAAGCGAAGTTAGAACAGAGTTTTCTGTTTGGGATTTTTTGTTTGTTTCCTTTTGGTTTTGGTACTGGGAATTGAACTCAAGATCTCCCTCTTGTCAGACAGGCACTGTACTGCTGAGCTATATCACTGGCCCCTAAAACACATTCTGACAGGTTGAATGATTCAAAACATGAGAAGGAAAGGTCAATGTGACTTTCTACTGAACCTCAGCTGAACTAGCCAGGAGCAACGTGATCAAACAGAATGGTTGGCGGTGAAGCCAGACAGATAAGCAGGATCTCCATTGTGCATAACTGCTGGCAGACCTCCAATCTGGTTTCAATACAGTGAAAAACCAAGAAAATAGTTGGCATAGAAGGAGCTACAGGATATGTTATGAATTTTAAAGAATCACTCTGGTAGCGATGGGAGAAGAGAGAGAGAAAGAGAAAGAGACTGACACAGAAAGAGAGAAAAAAAGGAGGGAGAGAAATTTTAGCATGAGGAGCCAGAGACATAGTAGATAGTAGAGTGGGGGAAGAGTGAGCTGTTATAAGCTATTACAGCATGTCAGATAATATCAGTTTGAACAGACTGGGTAGAAAAGATGAAAAGAAGCGATTATATTCAAGATATGGCTTGGAATTAGAGTTCATTATATATAATGTCATCTATAATATATTATATATATTGTATTATATATGGAATTTTTGAAAAGCAATGACTATACACTGTCTTAATTCTGTTGCACATACCCCTTTGCAAGTTGGATTTCTGTTTTTCTCATGTAGAGATGGAATCTTCTCATACACTTTGAATTGGGACCGGCATCATGAGTTGGTGTGATCAGTACACTGAAGAGGTACATTTGTAAAGTTTTTGTTTTTGGTACCAGGGATTGAACTCAGGACCTTGTGCTTGCAAGGCAAGCACTTGAACTACTGGGCTAAGTCCCTGACCATTTGTATAAATTTTGAAGATTGGGTTTAGACATTGTGGCTTCCAGTTTTCCACTCTTAAAATGTTACCATGAAGCCACCTTATTGGAAAGCCTAACCAGCTTCCCATAGGACAAGGGGTCATGTGGGAAAAAAAATCCAGTCGCTGCAGCTACCAGCCAACTCCAACCTCCAGACATGGAATGAAGCTCCTTTGGTCCTTCCACCTAACCAGTTTGTCAGCCAAATTAACTACCTACACAATCTTAGATTAATTTAGTAGAATGACCTCCCAGTCAACTCACCAAATTATGAGAAATGATAAACATTTGTTTTTAAAGCCATTTTGTTGTGTTGTAGTTTGTTATGCAATAGTAGACAGCTGAAAAAATAGTATCTAGAGGGACACATAGAAATTAAGAACAGATCTTAAATTCTCAGGTTCAGTAAGTGAGCAAAAAATAGTGTCATTTGCTGAGTTTGCAAATACAGAGAGCAAAAAGATGTAGCAATTAAAAATTAGTATTTCTGTTATACCTGTATAGGAGATTTCTGTTAACCATGCATTTGGAATTAAGAAAAGTGAACAATGACATATAATTTTGGCATTTATTAACATATAAGTAGCATCTAAATCCCTGGGACAATGTGAGACCCTCTAAGAATGGAGTATAGTGAAGAGCACAGCTAGGACTGAACCCTGAGGTGCTTTATCTTTTGAAGGTGGGCAGAAAAGGACAAACCAATAAGAACATACACAAGGACAGTGAAGAATTCATTTCCAGTAAGTGGAAATAAACCCAGGATGGAGAGTGTGGCTTCATGAAAGCCAAAAACAAAAGGTGTTAGAAGAAAATGGGCATGAACAAGCACCACAAGGAACAGCAGGGTGACTACTGGATCTGCCACCACAGCATCCACTGGGCACCCAGAGCATCTGTGGAGAGGATATCCACAGACTGTACTGCCCAGGAGTAAGACCTGTGGGGGAACAGGGAAACACAGCAGAGAGAAGGGAGCCATTCACTCGAGGATTTGGGCTTTGTTTTCAAGTTATCATAACTCATTGAATCATAAAATCATCTCATTGAAACCATGAAGCCAAAAAGGACCTGAATGAGCTTTTCATCACTATAACAAATTACCCTACATAAGTTATAAGGAAAGGAGCTTATGGTTTGGAGGTCAAAGATGAGGTGTAAGGTCTGGAGGCCACGGCATTAGCTATGCTTCTAGTGACAGCAGCACACTGGGACGGGAGTGCGTAAGGGAGCAAACAAGGGCTTATATCTTGTATTTTAAACAAGGAACAAAGAGTGAAAAGACAGGCACAGGCCTGCTCCCTGAATAGCCATCTTCTTAAAGAGCTCTAGCGTCACCCAAGAGCTATCCCAGGCCACCGGGATAGCTATGACCTAGAGCGCTCCCTGTAACTCCCAACTCCCAGAGGTTCCAGCAGCTCTCCACGGTACCACCCCAGGAATTAAGCTTTCAGTCACACTGGAGCTTTGGGGGACACTAGCAGTACCACAGATTTCCGGTTCACTCATTTGAGTTTACACACGAGAGAGCCGAAGATGCACAAAGAAGCCAATTACCCTGCATATGATCTTACAGCAAGTTATTGACTGAGCTGTGGTTGACTACACACCAGGTTTTCTAACAATCTTCATTAAATAATCATTGAATGCACTAAGAACTGTTTCTATAAAGCTCAAATTTCTATAATTATCTACATTGCTAATAGATTACACATTTAAGGACGAACAATGCTTCCCATTTGCTATTTGAAAGGATCCTAACTGCATACCTCTTTCCACTGAAAAATTACCTAGCAAAAAAAGTCTATTAGAGGAAACAGCTGGTTCTCTCTGGGTAGATTTTTTTTTTTTTTAGACAGTGCCTCACTTTGTAGTTCAGGCTGGCCCTCAACTCACTATGTAGCCCAGGCAAGCCTGGAACTCAGCAATCCTCCTGTCTCTGCCTCCCGAGTGCTGGGATTATAGGTGTGAGCCACCATGCCCAGCACTGTGGTATGTGGTATTGATGGCTGGTGGGCGTGAGTCACCATACCCAGCATTGTACATGGTTCCCAGGATTGAACTCAGGTCCTTGCACTTGCAAGGCAGGCGCTGGAACCACTGAGCTAAATCTCCAGCCCAGGTAGACATTTTTTTTTAAGCAACTGGGAATCCTATATAGCAATTTTTTATGCTCACCTATTTTTCTTCAAACTTTTTCCACAGAACAAAACATGATTCTTTAACATAAAATAGGAATTCCTCACAGTAGAATAGCGTTCCATGGTCTTTGTTCACAGCCTTGTCCACAGAAGTGACAATATTCTCTGTATCACTAAGATACATATGAGGTAAATATCCATCCACATGCAATGATTAAAAGCTCTTACGGCACCCTGTACTGACGAGAGTTTCAGAAAAGGGCTTTGTCCTCAGTCATACCCTGGGAGTTCCCCTCTGGAATCCGAGAAGCAGCTGTGTACTCACCCCCTGGTTTCTGTACTTCCAGGTGCTCTGTGTTACACCAAACAGCTAACAGACACAATGAGCCTTTCAGAGCTAAATGATAAGGACATTCAACTCTATCTGAAATAAAGAATTAAAGGTCAAATTTTATTTATTTAAAGCCTTCTCTCATACACTAAATGGATGTGTCCTCTCAAAATTCATATATAGAAGCTTTACCCATCAGTGTAATTATATGCAGAATAGGCAAATAGTTAAATTTAAATGAAGTCACAGGGTAGATCCTTGATCCAACAGGATTAGTCTCTTTATAAGGACACCACAGAGTTCCTATCTCCCTCCTGTAACCGTATTTCTTGCCTAGGTAAAAGCACAGCAATAAGACAGCTGTCTGTCAATCGGAAATAGAGCCTTTAACAGAAACTGGACAGGCCAACAGGCCAATACTTTAACTTTGGATTTCTCAGTCTCTAAAACTATAAGAAAACATATTTCTGGTATTTCAGCCATTGAACTGTGTGGTATGTCATGACAACCTGAGGAGACTGAGCCACTTTTCATGGGAGTTTAGAACATAAGGTTCTGAAAGAGGAGCTAACTTCTAATATCACCACAATTTACTCATTTATTTAATAAGGGCTGAAAATCTACTCCATGACAGATGCTGAGCAGACAAAAGCAGGGAAATAAAGTCAGAACCTACAAACCAACCCTCACATCTCTGTGCCCCCGCACCCCACTCCTTCAGTGCTAGCAAGTGGGGTCCTCTTTCTTCTTGCCAGGATTTGATTGTAACTCCAATAGACTCATGTCTGGCCCTCTTATTTGATCATCCATTCATTTTTTTTTACTTCCTCTGCACAGAATACTGTTTATCAAAATGCTTCATTTTTTTAAATTGAATTCTTTATTGGTACAATTTATATACATCTCAAAATCACATATAACATTGGGAAATTTGTACCAGTATATGCCACAAGTTAATTCTCATTTTTACCCATATCCCTAACCACTCCCCCCTCCTCCCCCCTTTATACATGCTCTTTTATTTTCTTTCTGTATCATATTTATTCCTTCCCCTCATCATATTCCCACATCAAGTTTCCTATAGAAATATTCCACTCTATAAAAGCTGACCTACTTTCTAGAGCTCATTTGCATCTAGAGGTGTTCATGCCAAAGAAAAGATCTAGAAATTGTCTATCTGTGATCTCTTGATTTCACTTATTAGTATATCCTCCAGATGTCTCCATTTGCCCCTAAATGGATCAATCTTGTCATTCTTTATGGCAGAGTAATACTCCATTTTGTAAAAAAACCCCATCTTCTTTATCCACTCTCCAGTTGATGGACATTTGGGTTGTTTCCAAGATTGAGCTATCACGAACTGAGCTGCTATGAACAAGGGTGGACATGTGTCTTTCCAATGTGAGTTTTTAAATTCTTTTGGGTATATTCCTAGCAGGGGTATAGCAGGGTCAAATGGGACCCGTAGTCCTAGTTTTCTGAGAAATCTCCACACAGATCTCCAAAATGGTTGCACAAGTCTGCAATCCCACCAACAGTGGAGAAGGGTTCCTTTCTCCCCACAGCCAC
>PVIC010028004.1:0-23413 GCA_004025085.1 Thryonomys swinderianus
CTGATGCATGGTTCTATTAGTTTCCTTCAACCAGGCTTCCACCACCTTGGTTTTGTATGTTACTTTTAGGCAGCAATGTGCTCTATTTCTTACAAAATCCTCGTGAATTTTCAGGAGGGGAAATCACAGTTAGTGAGGATGTCGGTTTGTTGGGTAAAGACCAGTCCCACTCTCAGCCAGTCTTATCTAGGCTGCACTACTAAATTTGGTGATTAAGCTTAGCAGTTGTTTGGTGGAGTTTTTAGGGTCTTCTAGGCTGTGAGGGGACACACTGTTTTTGACAGTGGCCTGAGCTGCTCCAATGTTTTGTCCATTCTCTCTCAAACCTTTCAGGGTCATTCAAATGCCTCAGGATGGTTCTTATCAGCTTCGGCTGTTACAACAAGACCCCAAGGACTGGTGGCTTCAACAAGGTCTTCAAACAGGGCAGTTTATTTCTTGGAGTTCTAGAGGAAGGATGTTTATGGTCAAGATGTTGACATGATGGGTTTGTTTAAAACTTCTCTTGATTGGTGAGTGGCCACCATCCCTGTGTGTCTATTTTTCTTTGGCAATTTCCAACCAGCCAAAAACCACTGATATCACTCTGATAGAAAAAGACATGGTGGGTGACCTCTTCACAGTGCAAATATAGAAACACAGGGAAATCTAAGTGTAGATGGCCTATAAAGAAATATGTTATAGTCAGAATCTCTAGAATTTCTTAAAATAAATAAGAGAAGATACAATATCTAAATAAAACAAGGAGACTTTGGTGAATTAGCATGGCAGTGAGTTTAAATCCTTGTTCCCCATCTTGCCCTGGCTGGTTACATTTGGGAGAAGGCACCATCTTTTCATGGTCCCTACATGATGACAGGATGAGTAACCCCAGCTCTCATCTTTTTGGAAGCCTTTTGAGAATTGCTTTGTAGTGGATTCAGCCTTTTGTGCTCTGTGGGCTAATCCATGCTTTACAAAGAGCCTCTTGATAAGTCATGATTCTCCTGCGCCCAAGAATTGTGTCGTGGAGAGGAGGGGGGACATGGGCACCTTTTGCCAAATCAAGAAGCTAATTTTTATGTGTTTGTGCACAATTTTCCTTGGTGCACACATTGTTCTTTACAGGAGATGACTGTGTCCTATATTATTGCTTTACTGTGGCATGATTTGCTGTGTAATGTGCTGTGTGGTGTATTTTTAAGATTGTGCATCAAAAGTTATTAATATTTTGTATGTAACTAAAAGGGAAAAAACTCTTTTGAAACTTTTTCAGCCTTGCCCTACTCCTCCCTGCCCCCATTATCATTACGAAGGGCATCAAGCTCTATGACCCCTGATAAAACCATTTCCTTTCTGGAGAAATGTTAAGTATCTTACTACGGTGCCAGTTAAATCTTGGAGACAGAAAGAAAAATATGTGAGGGCCCCAAATGCACATGAGCTTGCCTTTGTGCTTTATCGAGTGCTGTTTGTCTTGTGCATGTGAGTGTGAAACTCGTAGTGTGTGCGTTGTGCATCCAAGTGAGGTATTTCGTGCTTGTGTGGACAGTGTAAGAGGGCTGGGTGTGAGGTGGGGACTAGGGGTGAGTGTGTGTGTGGGCTGCAAAGTGTGTGTGCATGTGTGTGTGTTGTGTGTGGACTGTGGGTGGCCTGCTCAACATTTTGGTGGATGTTTCATTCCCACCCCTTTTACTACGACCCTGGTCAGGCCACTTTTATGTGGGTGACAGCTTCATGAAGCACAAAACATGGGGCGATACATGGCATGAAATTGGCAACAAAGCCGAGCAAAAGGAGGAACAATTCTCTGGCAGGATGTGTTCACAATATGGCTGATTGGATCTGGAAGCAGATGCCAGCAGCGTGCATTGTCCTGATGACTGAAAAGACATGACCTCTGAGAAACTGAAGACAAGGAGGCTCTCCTCCCGACCAAGGGGGAGGGGAGAAGAGGTGAAACCAATGAATAAATCAGGCAGTGAAAACCAGGGAGAAAAGAAAATGCTAAAGAGGACTTTTTATGGGGGAAAGGGGGCAGTTCAGTGTGCAATCGCTCTCGCTGCCCAGCTAGCCGAACACTTTCTCAGACAATGGCTTTTTAACAGATGGGAGACCTAGTGAAAGAAGCCAACTTTCGTGCCGTAGAGAATCCCTGTTTGTTTAGTCTGAGGCCTGGCCAGGTGTTGGGAGAAAGGCGATCCAGTAGGTTAAGTGTTTTGATGCCAGCTTCACACGGAGCGAGGGGAGGACTGGGCTGTTAGAGGGGTCAGTGCGATTTGGAAAAAAGAAAGCTGTCAGAAGTCGCCTCCTGAAGTGCTCTCCTTCCCTTCACTGCTCGGGTCACCTAAGTCCTCAGCTCTGGGAGCCAAGATATTGGAGAAGAGCTGTCAGGCACTAGAGGCTGACAGGGATGGGGTTCCCAGCCACACTTTCGAACAAAACTCCTTGAATAGAGGGCTGAGCAAGTGGGCCCACGCAGGAAACATGATCTTCATCTTTGCACACAGGATCTCTAAAATTTTATATCACTAGCTTGTTTGGCAGATTTTGAGGCTGTTGCCACAAAGTCCCTGCAGCAAAGTTCTTATCCTGGCTGCAGGGAACGTCTATCGCTGGGCACTAGCTAGAAACTATAAGAGGGACTTATCAGCACGGTGGTTTGGAGCCCTTTCTGCCCTTTGGCCTTGGTCCTCCGGAAGTTCCTTTGCTCCTCCGGAAGTTCCCTTGATCTTCGGGAAGTCCTCTTTCTCCTCTGGAAGTTCACTACTGTGTGTGCTCAGAGGAAAGAACACCTGCCAGAGAAGAGAGGGGATTCTGCTTTGGAAGAAGTGCTTGTCCCTTGCCCTGAACAGTTATGGAATAACAACTGGAGGAGTAGCCCTGTGAAGAAGCATGGCCTTGGTTTCCAGCCCGAGTTGCACAGGGAGTTACCAGTGCAAATCCCAGGGAAAAAGGAAGGGAATGGGTTGCATGGGGTGTGGGGATTTCATCTGTTTTGATTTGTGAGAAGTGAGTTGCTTCAAATGGGTGCACAGGTATCCAGTCTAGTTTGGTGCTTTGTGTCTGAGCAATATGCTGAAGTATTTCCTATTTTGTAAGAATTTTGCTTTTGCCTGAAATTACAGTTTTCTATTTAATGGCTTTTAAACATACTGAATGTTTTTGACACAAAAATCAAATAACTCAGTGTACTTATTATTAAACACATTTAACGACTATCTCCCAGGTGCAAACGCCTGCCTTAGAACAGAGTCACAGCACAAAGCCTTGGCCTTGAGGTTTTGGAATCTGTCTTGAGAAACACTTCATTCTTTTCCTTATTCTCTTGCTGTGGTTCAGGTCCAGTATCACAGAGGAGCATGATGGAAGGGCTAGAGGGACACACAAAGGACAAGAATACTGGGCTATCTTGTTATAATATGTTGTGAATACCTAAAAGTTCACTACAACAGCAAGGACAACAATGAATGACAAAATTAGAGTGGTCACTTATGCCAACACAATGTCACAGCATTGGATTAAAAGACATTTAGCTTTAAATGATCAGGTCCTCTCAGTGATCATGAAATTTTCCCAACTGCTCTCATTTCAAACAAGAGGCCTGAGTTTAGAGAGTTTTTGTTCTTTTATCAGTATGTGTTTGATTATACTTATTGTGGAGAGAGGGTTCATGTACATAATGTGTCTTAGTTATTTCTGCATTCCCCCTCTGCCCACCCTCCATCTCTTGGTCCCCTTACTATTTGCAAAATATTTGTATCCTTGTTTCCCTTTTTTATGTCTTTCATTTTGCTCTTAATTTATTTAAGCTTTGGGTCTCTCATATAAGAGAAACCATGTGATATTTAAGTTTGTGTGTCTAATTTATTTCAGTTAGCATTATGGTTTCAAGGTGCCTCCATTTCCTACAGGTGAGTCCGGCTTGGTCTCACAGCTTTTGCTGTAAGGAGGTGTGGTCCGATGGGAGGTCCTTGGAACCTTTGAGGAGCTCCTAAAGAGATCTCTGGATCTCAGCCTCTGTCTGTTTGCTAGTGATCACTTGCTTATTTCCCACATTCCTGCCACTGCCCAGCACCAGGGGCCATGAGATGACAGTCACAGGCAGCCCCCACCACAGACCCTGCGTGATGAAGCCACATGGATTTTCTGTCTCCAAACTGTTGGCTAAATAAATCTCCTGCTCCATAAGCAGTTTATCTCCAGTGTTTTGTCACAGTGACAAAAAGCTGACTGACACACGGACTGTTTAATAAAGGGGCAAACAGTGGAACAGGGAGAATTCAGGACTCACACTGTGTCGGCCAAGTTCCCACCAACCTCCCCTGTGATTCACATAAACAGGATGGAGCTTCAAAAGCAACATCACTTTAGTTTTTTGTGAAGAAAACAGAAATGATGTTTCCTATTATTTTTGTTAAGTATTTGTGTGGGTTATAGTTGTGTGTTATAATTCTTACTGTCACAAAGATGAGGGGACATGAAAATAAACCAGTGCTCTTGTCTGTGTCCGTCAGAAGAAGAACATCCAGATCAAGCTTTTAAATTCGCTAACAGAAACATAGGAATAGATGAATTTAAGATCCCTTTAGTCAAAACGCATGCTGAGAAGTTATTTCCATAATTTCATCTGCCTTCTGTAATTGAGCAGGAATTTGCACAAATGTTCTTCCTGGTACTTTGCAAATACTTATTCATTTTTATTGAAAGAATAGGTGAATGGCACATTTTATTTTGTGAGTGTAGACCACATGCTACCTGAAAGCACAGATCATCTCATCCCTTATTCTGTCCCAGCCACCTACTGCACTCACCATGCCCTATGAATATTTGTTGACTGAATATGGTTATTATCCCCATTTTGTTGACAATGAAAGGTTAAATAACTACTCATACAAGTGATCAAGAGCCAGGATTGAAACACTAGTTTCAGGGCAGATTTTCTTGAGTAGTACAACACTGGCAAAGTTTGAAGTTAGAGGTAGATAGTTCCTACCTCATTTAGAGGTAGGAACTATCCCCCCACGCTTGAATCATTGTGGGCTTTGTGGCTGCTGCCTGGATCAATTGAACATTATGAGAGTGTTAATGTGATGGTGTTTATCCTGAGGGATAAAGACTGGCAGCTTTCACTTCCTGTCCCTTTAAGATGTTTTAGCTGCCATGTAAAAATCTGGATCCTCCTGATGTTCATGCTGGCAGAGGTGCTCCACATAAGACCCCAGCTGCGCTCTGACTTCTAGCCATTTCCAGTGTAAGATACTAAAAATAGAGACAGTGATGATAGCTCCACCACAAAACCATCACTGAAGCTGTTTTACACTTCTGAGATTCGTAGTGGTTGGTCCCATACAGCAATAGGTAACTGGGAAGACATATGTAATCAAATGTGGCAAGGTGTGGAAATCCACCTCTGTAAAACTAGAAAAGGATCAAAGCATTTACCAGTGTCATTAGAAGTCACCCTAAACTACACAAGTGAATTAAGCCAGGCTTTCTTGACACAGAAGGAGAATATGGTAAAGATGGATGAATTAGACTGATAAAAGTGGAGCATATAAAAATCTATGGACTCATTTTGCTAATAATTTCAGTGCTTAAAGGGACAGGATGTTACAAAGAGGCTTGATACTGGGAGTTTCTATTCACCTGCGTAAAAGTCTCCCTAGAGTTAACATTGCCCAATGGGCTGACCTCTGTCAATCCTTTACAAGAAATGGCAAAGAGACAAATTTCCATGTGGCCAGATATATTTTTTGTTTTTTTTTCCTAAAATTTTTATTGATACATTTTATATACACATTACAATCACAGTTGATCTTGAGAATTTGCACCCGTACATGACATGATTTAATTCTCATTTTTTCTCATTCTCCTGCCCCCCCAGACCCTGTGTGATGGTGCCACATGAACTTTCTGTCTCTAAGCTGTGAGCTAAATAAACCTCCTTGCTCCATAAGCAGTTTATCTCCAATGTTTTGTTATAGTGATGAAAAGCTGACTGACACACGGACTGTTTAATAAAGGGACAGACAGTGGAACAGGGAGAATTCAGGACTCATGCACTGTTCATAAGTTATTTATTTTTTTTGAGACAGGGTCTTGCTTTGCAGTTCAGGCTGGCCCTCAGCTCACTATATAGTCCAGGCAAGCCTCGAACTCAGCAATCCTCCTGTCTCTGCCTCCCAAGTGCTGGGATTACAGGTGTGAGCCACCACTGTGGTATGTGGTATTGATTGCTTGTGGACGTGAGTCACCATGCCCAGCATTGTAGGATCGAACTCAGGGCCTTGCGCTTGCAAGGCAGGCGGTGGAACCACTGAGCTAAATCTCTGGCTCCATAAGTTATTTTTATATACATAAGTTTCATTTCCTTTTTTTAACCATTAAATTTTTCCTTTTTTTTTTTTTTTGACAGGGTCTCACTTTGTAATTCAGGCTGGCTCTGAGCTCACTATTTAGCCCAGACAAGCCTCAAACTCAGTAATCCTCCTGCCTCTGCCTTCCAAGTACTGGGATAACAGGCATGAGCCACCACACCTGGCACTGTGGTATGTGGTACTGATTGCTGGTGGGTGTGAGTCATCACACCTGGTATTTTTCTATGTAGTTACCAGAGATCAGACCAGGATCCTTGTGCTTGCTAGGCAGACACCAGTACCACTGAGCTAAATCTCTGGCCCTTTCCTTCTATTCTTAATCACCATGCTTAATTGATAAGTTTAGTAAATTTGTGGATGTTTACAGGTTGAGAGAAATAATTGATAAAATGAATAGATTCAAACCACTTTCTTAAAATTATGAAGTTGGAAAAACTATCAAAAGAAATACATACTTTTATTATCAAGAGACATTGTTCAGGCATGAGTATGAAATATACATCCTTAATTTAATATGCTGATAAAATATAATAGTAGGGCAGATTTTGTCTTACTTTCTCAAATGAACTAAATGAGATATGCATGAGGATATTGCACATTTCACTTATAGAAAATTCAATTAATTTATAAAGAAGTCTAGACAAAGGGGATTGATGCATACATACACACACATCATAAATTTGTTCACGACAAGACTTTAGGTCACTTATTAATTTCAGAAGTCTGTTCACTTCTACTCAGTCATATTCTTTTCATTTCTCTGGTCACAGTCTTCCATTCCTGAATCTGGCCAATTTCTCTTATGTTAAACCCTTCCCTCTAGCCTTTCTTTCCTCCCCTGAACTTTCTCTATATGCAGGATAGATCAACTACTGTAATGTCCTAGGTATTTCTGTCTTATCAGGGTAAATATTGGCTCTTATAAACAACTTGCAAAATTCAGTGTATTAAAATAATATGATGTTATTTTTTACTCACACAATGGTTTAATACAAATGTTCCATGTTGGGTAGATACCCTATTTTCCTGTTTAGTTTCTGGGGTCAGTATCTCTAGCAAATTCTAAAATGAGTAATTGAATGGAAGGTTTATAGAAAATGTTTGGTCTAGTATTTCTAGCGTTTAGCAAAGTTGCTTTCTTTAATCATGCACTTCATGGATATTTATTGAATGCCAATTTTATGTTAGCTATCATTCTAGGGCCTGGCAAAAACTAACAAACAACACAGAAAATGTTCCTGTTCTGATGGAGTTCATATTATGGGGGGCACTTGAAGACATAGTATCAGTACATGAGACCATTTCGGAGAATGATAGTACCATGAAAATACTACAGTTAGTCATGCGATGGAGGCTGTGTATACAGGGGCTGCATCCAATTGGCAGATTCTTTTGAAAAGATAACTTTTGAGCTCTTGAGATGAAGTTGACCACACAAAGGTCAGGAGCCAGAGTGTATGCACCACCCAGAGGAAGTTCTGTGTGCGGAGTCTCCATGAAGCAATGAGCTTGGTACATTCATGGAATAGGAAAGTTAAGGTTTCATGGGGCCATAGACACAGTGCTAAGGGGCCTGTATTTTACTCTGGATACAATGAGAAGCCAGTTGAGGGTTTTCTGCCAGGAGGGACATTATGTGTTATACTTTTTCAAAGTTGGCTGTGGCTATTACATGGAGACTAGATTCTGAAGAGGGTTAAAACAGAAGGGAGCTACAGGTGTTTAGGCAAGAAACACTGGACTTGGTTGTAAATAGTAAAAGAGGAATTATATAGAAAGGATAAACCTTGGGTAGTTTTTGGAGTGAGAGTGGGAGGACTCACTAATAGATTTGAATTTGCCAAGAGTCATGGGATCAGCTAATGAAACAGGGGAGACTGGCACAAATTATGGGATAAGTTGGGGGGGTGAGCACTAATTTGAATACATTATGTTTGAGATATGATTAAATATGCAAAATGGAGCTACTCAATAAGCAGCTAGATATACAGATGTGAAGTTCAACAGATGGGTGGGTTATAACTGGAGGTCTCAGTTTTGGGTCATTGGCTTGTTTGCAAAATGTCCACAGCAGTTTGTAGCATTCCAAACAAACAGCCAGTAAAGAGTTACCCTCTTTTATCTTTAAGAGAGAGGAATTTTTATTAGACTTACTTCATTGGTGGGAGTTGAGTCGCATACCAGTGCCTAAGCCAGTCAGTGGCCACAGGAAAGTGATCATGATGGTCTGATGGGCTTACTCAGAACCTTCCTTCAGCTAGGGATCAAGCCAATCACCTGCAACATGTAAGGTAACACAGAAGAGGCAGAGATGTAGACAAAATCAGAGTTGTTCGGGGAAGGAGGAGAGAGGGATAGATATTAGGTAGGGTGCAATATTCTAGTTAAAGTCCAATTCAGTCTTGTCATCATTAAACAGGGCAATATATGACCTCAGGGAGTGTTATGGAATCAAAAGTGACAATAATGTTAATGCTCTTTGTAAACTCTGAAATAGTCTAGAATAATGAAGGTAGAGTGGGACTATTTCTAACATTTTTCCTCCATTTCTCTAACTTGCTAAAAGGTTGTCAGTGCTCTGGAGATATTGTAATAATGTTTTAAAATATTTTTTCCAAGCCTTACCATAGGAAAATGTGGTAAATCAATTGTTCTTAATATACCTCATTTCCATGAAAGGCTAACATATCTCTCTACTATGTATGGCTAATGCTTTTCTCCTTTCTAATGTCCACAGCTCCTACCCACAAAACAGTACTGCTTCGGAACTAGATATTTATGGAAAGAAGACTTTCCTTGATAAGTATCTGCTGGACTCTTCTGATACATTCATCTTCCCACTGAGAGGAAGCAACACATAAGAAAGTAACAAAGCTTATGTATTTAGGGGGTGGAGGGTTGTGGGGTGGATAGGGGAATGGGAAGAAACGAGAATTACATGGAGTCATACGATGGTACAAATTCCCAATACTGAGAGTGATCACGATGTGGATATACAATGCATCAATAAAGATAAAAATTAAAAAAAGAAAGTGACTTGTCATAGGTCAGAGTTGCACATCAGAATGACCCCATGTAATAAATGACATCCCCACTGTAGGATATGAGGATTTCCAGTTGCTATGACAGCATCTGTGCACATTGTATTCTACTTGCTTTTAAATATGTATATGGACTTTTCACCTAAACCATAAGTTCACAGGAAAAAATACCGCGGCTTCTGCAAAGATAGTTATAGTCCATTTCCTAGGCCTATGTTTTCCCCACCTGGAAAGAATATTGACTTAGAAAAACTAGACTAAAAGTGACTTGAACTGGACAAAATTGAAAGCACTAAATGTGGGGTAGAGGTGGAGTTGAGCATTCTTGCTCAGGGAGGAGAGCGGGGTGGTCTTTTCTGGTACACGATTCTTTAACTCATAAGAAATTGTTATTATGAATTCTTGGTGGGAAACTTCTTGGACTGTGTGGGCAATGAAGCGGGCGCGGGTGTGGTACACTGACTTTTACTGTCAAAGGCTTCCAGCGCAGCGGGGCTGCCTGGCACAGAGGCACCTTCTTCGCGGTTTTCATGGAGCTGCTTCGGCCCATCAAAGGTGGGCATGCAGCTATGTTTTGAGCCCGCACTTTGTGTGCGGCCCTTTGTTTACTTTGCACGCGTTGCCTGCCTGATATGTGTGGGCCCTGTGCTCATGCTCGTGGCGAAAGCCTAGAATTTATAACGAAAGAAGTATTATCTTTTGCTTTGTGCACCACGCACAAGGTGCACGGGCCCTAAACAAAAGATCGAGTCCACCTGGGGCACTTGCGGCATCTGGAGGCGCCAGTGCAAGTGGAAGCCACACCCGGAATCTTCAGAGGTTTGACTGTGGCCCTCAAAGCCGCGCCCTGGCTGAGTCTGGTTTCCCTGCAGCTTCAGAAGTCACCCGCTGGGCATCACCCCTTTGGTCTGGAGGCTGAAGGTGCCCTGCTGCCTCCCAGCTCTGTCCTGACACCCGTGTCCTCACACGGCATGAAGGAGCTGGGGGAACAGCACAGGGCAGGAATGGGCCGGGCCCGGGAGTCCTGGGCAGCGGAGCTCATCCAAACCAGCAAGAATCTGTCCCTGTGCTCTGGAGAACGGTACAGAGAAGTTCTGCCCAGTCGCCCTGTATATAGTCCTTCGCAGGCAGTTCTAATTAGGTGCTTCTCCGCGAGGAACAAAGGGAAGAGGCGAGGGGAGGGGAAAGGGAGAGGAGGTGAGGGGAGAGCAAAGAGGAAAGGAGAGGAGAAGAGAGGAGAGAGACTGGGACATTCGGTCGGCTTTGGGCACTTGGAACAGGCAACTTCACACAGAAGCAGTTCCCTTCCATTTCTTAGGGCCGAGCCTAGGTCCATGTTCTTGCTGACACTGCATCTTGCCTGGGTTTGCAAAGCAGAGGCCAGCGAGTGAAGATAAAATGTGTGTGCTCTTTCCTTCCCTTCGTCCTTTCTTTTTTCTATCCCCACCTCCCTCTTCTTTGCTTCCTTTTATTTCTTGTTTGTGTAGTGCTGGAGGTTGAGCACTTCTATAAGGTAGGTGGAGCGCTTTAAGCCCCGCTCAGGTCCCTGGCTCCTCACATGCACTTTGATGCTTGTGACACACGTGGTCCTCGGACCAAGGACAAAGGCCTCTCGCTCCGACTAGGGGCGCTTGGCAGTCACCTTATTGTGGGCTTATCGTTACAGCCATGCGGAGTGCTGTGAGGGAAGAAAGGAGCATGGGGAGAGCGTGCTCCTCTAAATGAACCCCATTTAGAGGGTGGTGATGGCCTGACAGCCAGGGAGGCTGTAGCTGGAGACCGGAGTCTGGGCCATGATTCGGGGACACTTTATCTCAGGAATGATGGTGTCAACCTGACCAACACATTTCAGGCAATGAGTTAAGGTGGCGATCGTAAGTTAGATTTGCACAAAATGTAATCTTTAGGTTTAGGTTTTTTTTTTTTAAATAGAAAAGTGATACCCGTTCATTATGAAAAATAAGCAGGTCATACAGAAATGTGAAGTTAAAAATGCAATTGTTTCCTGTAAATCAGCCTTTCAAGAGCAAACTTGAAATTGACAGTACAATTTAATTTTCTCTTAGAACTTCTTTCTCACACATGCCACAGTCTTTCTATGTGTATATAGGAGAGTCACCTATGATTCTATCATCTTTCACTGCTCGGAGGTGGGGCGCTTTCCTACAGTAACCTCCGGAGGATTGATGAGCTCCGGTCTAACTCCAAGCAGCGCCACCTGCAGGAGGACTGAGCATATTCTCTCCATGGGGCCAGAGGAGTGTGGGTCATGAACTGAACCTAAGGCTAATAGTAGACTACCTTTCTCGTTCACTATCGTTCTGGTTGGACTTACTCGCCTCCCAGGTTGCAAAGTTGCTGATTGCTCCCTTCTCTGAGGGGTCTTCCTTATTCTCAGGTGATCCCTGAGGTTGCCGTACTGTCCCTGTCTTCAGGCCTTGTCTTCCTTCTCCCTATATATGCAAGCACACTTCTCTAGTCTCGCTCTGTGAGCATGGTCCACATCAATTAATGATAGTAATCTCTCTTCATTTTAGCAGCTGTGTTCTCAACGTTGGCCCCAGAATTGAAATTCTGTGGGTCCTACGTTTAGGTTCAGTTTCTGGCTCAGTCATTTACTGGTGGTGTGAACACTGGACAGGCTACTTCACCTCTCAGTGTCCACCAGGAAGGACAAGACAGCAGAGTTCACCAATGTCCCTTTAGGGGCACTGCGGAATTATACTGAGATAAGGAGCTTTGTACACTATAAAGTTTCTGCTACTGATTTCTAATTTCTTTCATTTAGCTGAAAAAACCCTCACTAGTTCTCTTTGCTCATTTAATGATCATTTCCAGAAGGGCTTCCTCTAGGGAGCATGTCCTAAACAAAGTAAGACAAGAAAGGACCAGGGATTTAGCTCAGTGTTTCTGGCATCTGCCTGTCAAGCACAAGGTCCTGAGTTCTATCCCCAGTACCACAAACCACACTGTGGGGTGTGATGGCTCAATGCCTGTAATCCCAGCACTCAGGAGGCAGAAGCAGGAGGATTGCTGTGAGTTTGAGGCTAGCCTGGGCTACATAGTGAGTTCAGGGCTATCCTGGAGAGAGTTTACCTTCTGTTGCCTTCAACATAAGTAGAGATTTTATGTAGCAAAGTTTTGTACATAATTTTGTACACAGCTTCCTTTTATTATGGGATCTAAACATCATAATCACTGTGAAAATATTCCATGATTTTAAACATACTTTCTCTCTGGATAATCTGAAACTAAGATGAAGGGAATCTGCATTTTTAATCAGTAGGCAACTGACTTATTTTATGGTTGATATAGAATTATGGCCTATTATCTATAGTTTGTTGCAAATAATGCTTAGGAAGGTTTTAGGTGATTCATTAGGCGGTAATTTAGGTTCATGCATATTATTATTGTTAATTAATGATAATAAAACCAATCCAAATGTGAGTGTAGGGGGAAGTGACATCAGGTTGGATAGACCTTGTCGAGAAGGTTCTGTTTGGCCACAGAACTGGGGTGTTTGTGTGAACAGCTCTGTTGGCCACTCTTCTAATCTACAAAGCTGAAGCCAAGATGAGTTATCACTTATTTAATGTGTGGGCCGATCCTTCCCCCACCACCCCTAATTGTAAATTATACAATCTCACCCTCTATAGCCAGCATTTAATATATCTGACTTTATTGCTTTCCATTTTATGAAAATTAATTACAGCTCACATTCTGACACTGAAATTAAAGGGTAAGCACTAAATCTTGTACATAACAATAGGAAATTAAGAGAGCATTCTTTATTATCACAATAATAAAGATCAGAGATGCTTATTTTTCTTCCCTTAAGGCTCTGGGAGTGAAATGAAACTAGGTTTAAACAGGATATCGCCTCTCCATAACTTGTGTCTTTGCAACATGAAAGTCTGAATGAAATCATGATATTTTAATTAAAAAACTTTAACACTGGCTTGTGTGGAGGGGTTGCTTTGTGATAGTATCTTAGGTCATGGAACTCCGTCCCTGGGGTTTGATTTACCAGGGATCAGAGAGTTCTAAGAAGTGAAGCTGATTAGATTCTGTACCAAAAATGAACCAACTTTCTTGGATTTTGTAAGTCCTCTATGGCAAAAAAAAATTTTGTAAAGAGAAATGTAAAGATAAACAAATGCAAGGAGCTGGAAATAGATACCAGTATAGATGTACTTCTTGCGTTAGTCTATCTTTTGCCATAGCTTCCTAAAGGGCGGCAGCCATCTGTAGCATCCAACAAATCAACACATTTAAGTTTGCAAACTCAATGATTACCCCTTCGGGGCTCAGTGTTGAAATCTTCCATCCAGAGTTATAGTACTAAAAGGAGAGGCCTTATGGAGGTGACCAGATCAAGAGTGGAAATCCTTAGGATTGGGCTAAGTGCTCTTATAAAAGAAACCCCAGAGAATAAACTAGTCCCTTCTATGAGGAGAATAGAATAGTATGGGGAGAAAGTGCCATCCACCAGCCAGAAAATGAGCCCTCCAGGCACCAGATCTGCTGGTACATTAATTGTGGCCTCCTCAGTCTCCAGAGCTGAAGGAAGTAAATTTCTCTTATTTATAAAGTACCTAGTTTATAGCATTTTTTATAGCAGCCTATATGGGCTGAGACAGAAAAGTATTTTTAAGTGTGTCATTTCATTTAACATTCACAACAATTAGTGAGAAAGGTAATTTTACTAATAGATCAGTGGATTAAGCAAATGTCTTTTTTTTTTTTTTTTTTTTACTTTTCACAGAACTTTATTTTCAGAAAAAAATTTTTTTTTTTAGATGGTCTCACTTTGTAGTTCAGGCTGGTCCTGAGCTCACTATGTAGTCCAGGCAAGCCTCGAACTCAGCAATCCTCCTGCCTCTGCCTCCCGAGTGCTGGGATTACAGGTGTGAGCTACCACACCTGGCTATTTTCAGAACTTTTTAAGATTAGTGTGCATTTCCAATACATAATGAGTGCACTGGTCATGGGGAGGTGGTACATAAATATAAATCACATCTTAATATTTTTTTACTTTCCCTTCCTTCCCTTCCCCTGTCTCCCTCCACCCACAGATCCTCGTACTACCTCCAGAATTTCCTCCTCCTCTTATATCTTGTGTCTTTTGTTTAAGCAACTTTCTGTATCACACACAGTACTAGTCCAGTAGTTTTTATTGTCATAGATACATTTCAAACATGATAAGCACCAGTATATAAAACATATGAAAGTTGAAATAAAAGTCATACAGGATCAGAAGCCTGTTACTTGGTCTATTCCAGTCTCTAACTACATAGCCTAAAGCACTTCTCTGGGCAGTCCATGAAGCATAATTTGAAAATCACTGCTGTAAAACTTCAACAAATGTTCCATGAGCATTCACTGAGCCCTCCCTATGTACATCCATGAAGTATCCAATAGAATTCTGTCTGTTCCTGTGCCTGGGCTCATTTCTTTCTTTCTTTCTTTCTTTCTTTCTTTCTTTCTTTCTTTCTTTCTTTCTTTCTTTCTTTCTTTCTTTCTTTCTTTCTTTCTTTCTTTCTTTCTTTCTTTCTTTCTTTCTTTCTTTCTTTCTTTCTTTCTTTCTCTCTCTCTCTCTCTCTCTCCTTCCCTCCCTCCCTTGCTTTGTAGTTCAGGCTTCCCTGAGCTCACTGTGTAGCCCAGGCAAGCCTTGAACTCAGCAATCCTCCTGCCTCTGCCTCCCAAGTGCTGGGATTACAGGCATGAGCCACCATACCCAGAACTGTGGTATGTGGTACTAATTGTTGGTGGGTGTGAGTCACCACTTCCAGAATTGCTGTATGTAGTTACTGGGGATTGAATTTAGGACCTTACACTTGCTAGGCAGGTGCCAGAACCACTGAGTTAAATGTCCAGTCTCTGGCCTCATTTCTTTCTGATTAATGGAAGGCTTGTCTTTGAGAAACTCTAAAATAAGGATGACACTGGAATTTGTTTTCACTTCAATGTAAAAAACTAAGTGCAAGACTAAAAATCTTTGACAGATCCTATTCCCAACAGTATGAAATACTCTGAAGTAGGCATTTACATAATTTAAGGTGGTCCTTTTATGTGTATGTTAACATTTTTCTCCATTGCATTTTGGTGCCGTAATGTTTAGAGATATATTAACACATATCAGTCCAAATAAGTTAAGAATACCATGTTTCATGAGTCAAGTAGTGGTAGCAACAAGGTCTTTTACCATTTTGCTGATTATCCATGAGACCTCTCCACTGGAAAACACAGTGCATTGTCTACGTTTTGAAAAATAGACTTTTTCACAGCAATATTCATTGACATACAATTCACATTTTGTATAACTGTCTTGAGTCAAAAACTACAACCAGATCTGTCAAATGACTTCTATTTTGCTCCAGGCAGGCAATCACTATTGCTTTTGTGGATAAAATGCTACATGAATTTATATTTAATTTAAATGATTAAAGTGGATTCACCTTTTTCATTGAATGTCTATTATATGTCAAATCTTGTGTTCACAGTGAAGAAAAAAGACACAGCCCTCAGCCCTCTGTGAGTTTGCACCTTAGTGTGGGAGCCAGATAAGAAAACAAGTTATTCATAGGAATGTGAAAAATCACTTGCAACCAATAGGACTAGGAGCTATGTCAAAACCTCAATGAAAAATTTAAATTCAAGCTAGAAAATGTTATCTAAAGAGAGTGGTGTTAGATAAAAGACAAATATGGTAGATTTGAAAGGGAATTCTGGAATAACATAGTGAGGGATTAGCTAAATCCTCTCCTTAAAACTCAGTGATGAAACTGAACAAAGTTTTAAGGATTCTAGAAGTTAAGCAAAGTCATGAAACAGAAACATTTTTTATTTGAATCTATGTTGGTGCTTTATATATACACATCATGACTAGGCTCATCATTGAGAACTTGTACCAGTATATGACATGACTTAATTTTCATTTTTCCCCTTCCCCTACCCCCTTACACCCAACCCTTATATGCACAAGCTTTGTTTCCTTTTACTTACCATCAAAATTTTTTTCTTTCCCTCATAGTTTACCCCTAAACTGCATTTCTCTTTGAATATTTACTATTTCACAATACCTATCACGCATTCTGGAACTCATTTACAACTTCAGTTTCTCATATCAGAGAAAAGATATTATATTTACACATCTGTCACCTAGTTATTTCACTTATTAGTATGACCTGAAGGTATGTCCATTTGAGTATAAATGACTCAACCTCATCATTTTTTATGGCAAAGTAATACTCCTTTTAAAAACACACATCTTCTTTGTCCAGTCTAGAGTTGATGGCCATTTGGGTTGTTTCCAAGATTTAGCTATCACAACTGAGCTGCTATAAACATGAGTGCACATATGTCACTGTGCTATGAACCTTGCAATTCTTTCTTTCTTTCTTTTTTTTTTTTTTTTGAGACAGGTTCTCGCTTTGTAGTTCAGGCTGGCCCTGAGCTCACTATGTAGCCTAGGCAAGCCTCAAACTCAGCAATCCTCCTGTCTCTGCCTCTCTAGTGCTGGGATTACAGGCATGAGCCACCACACCCAGCATTGTGGTATGTGGTATTGATGGCTGGTGGGCACGAGTCACCACTCCCAGCAATGTATATGGTTCCCAGGATCGAACTTAGGACCTTGCACTTGCAAGGCAGGTGCTGGAACCACTGAGCTAAATCTCTGGCCCGAACCTTGCAATTCTTTTGTGTATATCCCTAGCAGGGGAATAGCAGGGTCAAATGGGACCTCTAATCCTAGTTTTTTGAGGAATCTCCACATTGACTTCTAAAGAGCTTGTACCAGTCTACATTCCCGCCAACAGTGGAGAACGTTTCCTTTTTCTCCACAACTTTGCCAGCATTTATTGCTGGCTAAATTCAAAATAGCAGCTATTCTTTGTGGAGTGAGATTAAATCTCAGTGTTTTTTTTTTTTATCTGCATCTCTTGAATGACCAGTGACATTGAGCATTTCTTCATATACTTCTTAGCTGCTTTTACATCTTCCTCTGAAAAGGGTCCATTTTAGATGCCCATTTTTGATTTGGGTCTTTAAATTTGGAGGGGGACTGATTTTTTAAGCTCTTTATATATTTTAGATAGTAGCTCTTTGTCTGAGGAGCAACTGGTAAAGATTTTTTCCCTGTATTGTTGGTTACCTTCTCACTCTGCCAGTGGTTTCTTTTATTGATGTTCATGAAGTCTTTCCCTAAACCAATGTCTCCAAGAGTACTATGAATCTCTTTATCAGCAGGTTTAGAGTTTCTGTTTCAATATTTAGGTCTCTAATCCATTTTGATTTTAGTTTAATACACGGTGAAAGAGATGAATCCATCTCTAGTCTTCGGCAGGTTTTCCAGCATCATTTGTTAAAGGCTATCTTTCCTTCACTGAGGATGTTTGGCTCCTTTGTCAAAAATGAGGTGGCTTAGTTTATCTGGCATTGTTTCTGTATCTTCTAATCTCTTCCAATGATCTTCAGGTCCGTTTCTTTGCCAATGCCATGCTGTTTTTTTTTTTAATCACAGTGGCTTTATAGTAGTTTCAAGTTTGGGACAGTGACACCCCCATCCATGTCCTTGTTTCCTAGAAATTTTTGCTATTCTAGGTCTCTTGTGTTTCCAGATGAATTTTTGAATAATCTTTTCCAGATCTGTGAAATATGTTTTTGAGATTTCAGTTGGGATTGCACTGAATCTATATAGTAGTTGTGGGAGTATAGCCATTTTTACCATGTTGATCTTCCTATCCAGGAAGAAGGGATGTCTTTCCATTTTCTGATATCCCCTGTAATCTCCTTTTCAGAGTGTTGTAGTTTTTGGAGTAGAGGTCCTTACCTCCTGTGTTGGATTGATTCCTAGATATTTCATTTTTCTGGTTGCTATTGTGAAAGGAGCTGACTCCCCAATTTCTCTAACAATTTGTTATTTGTGTATAAAATGTGACTGATTTTTGAACGTTGACTTTGTATCCAGCTTTGCTACTAAATTTGTTGATTAAGTGTAGCAGTTAGTGGGTGGAGTTTTTAGGATCTTCTAGATTGAGTATCATGTCATCAGCAAATAATGACAATTTAACTTCTTCCTTTCCTATCTTTATTCTGTTTCTTTCTTTCTCTTGTCTAATTGTTGTGGCTAATATTTCTAGCACTATATTGAACAGGAGCAGTGACAGTGGACATCCTTTTCTTGTTCCCGATCTTTGTGTAAAAGGTTTCAGTTTTTGGTTACTTAAGATGATGCTGGCTTTTGGTTTCTCATAAATAGCTTTTAGTAGGTTGAGACAAAGTCCATCTATTCCTATTTTCTGTAGGATTTTGAACACAAATGGCTGCTAGATTTTGTCAGATGCTTTCTCTACATCTACTAAGATGATCATATGGGTTTTGTTCTTGAGTCTGTTGATACAGTGAATTATGTTTATTGGTTTATGTATCTTGAACCATCCTTGCATTCCTGGGATGAATCCTACTTTGTCAGGGTGTATGATCTTCTTGATACTTCTCTATGTTCTGGGTGCCAGTATCTTGTTCAGGATTTTTGCATCAATGTTCATTAGGGAGATTGGCCTGTAGTTCTCTTTTTGGGTTGGGTCTCCTTCTCCTTTTGGAATCAATATAATGGTTGCTTCAAGGAATGAATTTGGAAGTACTGCTTCCCTTTTGACTTCATTAAAGAGTTTGACAAGTAGTGGTATTAACTCTTCTTTGAAAGTTTTGTACAGCTCAGCAGTAAAGCCATCAGGATCAGGATTTTTCTTTGGCAGTGGGAGAAAAATCCCATATATTCTGGGGTGGTTTAGACAGATGCACAGGAAAGATTAAGCAAAGTAGATTTTTGGTTGCCTGGTGCTGGTGGTGGGAACAGGGATGAACTGCATACTGGAAAGAGGATACTTGTGAAACAATCAACATTTTCTAACTTAGATTTTTGGTGATGGTCATCCAATTTTAGAAATTTGCTAAATCATGTTAAATTATACATTACAAAGAAACTAAAAGGAATAAAGAAGCATTGATCAAGTAGAGATATGGAAGGGGAAGGCCCACAGCCCTACAGAAGAGCAGGTGCAAAGGCTGTGGTGGGGGGAAGTTAACTCTGAAGAGTTAGAAGTGGAAAAAAATTCTCCATAATTGAAGGCAAAGTTCATTATATATAAACATCACAGCCAAGCTCAACATCGAGAATGTGTACCAGTATATGTATAGTCCCCTTTTAGAGAAAAATATTTTGTATATCAGCAACATAAAACCAAAAAATCAAATCAAAACATATATATACATATATATATGTGCAATGAAGAAAAATTACACTGTGAAAAGCAAATATGTCCAAGATGTTTGTTTTGCATATATATATTATTATATATATTATCAATATGTTATCATATAATATATATGCAAAACCAACAGGTCTTGTATATATAATCATGTATATTATATATATTATATATAATAGATCTTGGATATATATTATCACATATTATATTATCAATATATTATCATATTATATATATTATCATATATATGTAAAACCAATAGATCTTGGGCATATTTGGCTTTAACTGTATAATTTTCCTTTTATTGCAAATTTTAAGTGTAAATTTTATTTTAGTTTCAAAAGAAAAAAGAGCCAGGCATGGTGGCTCATGCCTTTAATCCCAGCACTCGGGAGGCAGAGGCAGGAGAACTGCTGAGTTCGAGGCTTGCCTGGGCTACATAGTGAGCTGAGGGCCAGCCTGAACTACAAAGCGAGACCCTGTCTCAAAAAAAAAAAAAAAGAAGTGGGTAACATATTCAGACTTGTGCATGAAAGGAAATACCTCATACAGACATGAGCTCTAACACTGAGGATGGACCATATTGTTCTCTTCCTCCCACTAAGATGCCCCACCTGGCACAGAATCCTGTCAACTGCCTGATGGTTGTCAGAGCTCTCTTAAGTCAACTTTCATCTCAACCCATCATGGCTTTTCTCTCCTCTGATCTTTTGTCTCTCCAGAGGGAAGGCAACCAGGCTGAATAAAAGCAACGGGGTGATTGTGTGATGGGCACCAATGGTTCCCAGACACTGGGTTAAGAGGCCACCAAATTGATTTCACTGGAGAGCAAATTCAGATCTGAACCCAGTTTTTCAGAGGTGAAAGAGATCTATTGATTTTCGTCACAGTCACTTTAAAAATGAAATGATCGCCATTTTAACTGTGTCAGACCTAACTGAACCATTGGAAATGAGTATCATTGCTACTGGAAGCTGTTTTTCTTTTGACTGAATTCTATATTTTACATCTTGGATGGAAAATAAAGTAATAAGACAGTGAAAAGCAGCCGGGAAATTCCAGAGTGACAGCATTGGTTTGCAGAAAGACTTCAGTACCAGGCTTTCCCAGGTCAAAACAATTCCCCTAAACCAAGAGCAGTCTATGGGGCTGGAATAATTTTGGTACGTATCTCAAATTATCCCGATATTGAGGGTTTGTGAAAAGGAAGAGCTTTCTTAGGTTATGGAAGCAGTACAGTTATCTCTCAGACTTGTGGACTTTTGGAAGAGTCTTGGTAAAATGAAATTGGACTTAGCATAATGTTGAACATAAATAAACATGTATATCAGATTCCACACACATAGGACACTATTTCTGGGAAGTATAAATATGTTATGATGTGTTGAAATGAACCTAGATTTCATTCATAGAAATTATATTTGGATGGTAGTGCTTTCTCTTTTAGGTAAAACCAGAGTGTGACTCAATATCTTTTTCAAACAGAGGTGTTCACAATTGACCATTCTGAATCTAGACCCTGAGAAATCTTTTTTTTTGTTTGTTTTGGATTGTTTCTTAGGGATTTAAATATTCTTCAAGTTTTTTCTAGAGACAACTGTCCAGTTTTAACTGGAGACAATACTTTCTTCTTGGCTTTTTAAGGTGAAAAAAAGTAGAATTAACTTTTTTTCAAAACTAAGTTCCATTTTCTATAGTATCTCAATGACAATCCGCTGGATTAACTTTTTTTTTTTTTTTTTGCTTTTTGAGACAGGGTCTCGCTTTTGTAGTTCAGGCTGGCCCTGAGCTCACTATGGTGCCCAGGCAAGCCGCCGCGAACTCAGCAATCCTCCTGTCTCTGCCTCCCGAGAGCTGGGATTACAGGCGTGAGCCACCACGTCCGGCATTGTGGTATGCGGTGTTGATTGTTGGTGGGCGTGTCTCCACACCCAGCATTGTATGTGGTCACCGGGGATTGAACTCAGGACCTTGCACTTGCGAGGCAGGCACCGGAACCACTGAGCTAACCCTCCGGCCCTGGATTAACTTTTCACTACATTTCATTCAAGCGATGAGCTTGCTCTGCTCTCACATGCTGCCATTTAACTGTTACTGCTCTCATCTATTCAGACCCTTCCCTTTCCTCTTTCTTAATATTTTCCGTATTTATCAACTGTCATTTCATCCTACTTAAAAATATTTCTGTATTTGTGAATGAATGTGTTTGAGCATACACATACATGTTCATGTGATAAAATATGTTTTAAATACTGCTATTACTATCACCCTGATATATTTGGTGATTTTAGTTGTGATTGGCAAAGTGAAGGGAAATGCTGTCTACCATGTTTCTTTTGTCCATTGTACTTAGGTGATTTATTTACGGTATCTCAATTAATCTTCATAAAATATGAAATATATATTATCACTTCTATTTTATTGATGAAGAAATGGAGGCTCTGAGAGATGAAGGAACTTGTCTGAGGCCACACAGTAGTAAGTAGGTTCGAGTTTATGTCTTTTGGAGTAATAAATCCCTGCTCTTTGTTAATATGGCATGGCTCCCAGCTGTATCTGTAAGGTAGTGTAAAAGATGGTGTTTAAAGGATGTATCTACTTAGCAGGGTGAAACTCTACATGCCATCATGGACTCGCGTCCAATGGGCTTCATTACAACAGCACATCACTAAGATATTGTTGAATGTTCTCATGGAGAAAGCCTATAATAACTTCTTTCCAAAAGTTGTCATTTCAGTTGTCTTATAAGCACACAAGAAACTATAAAAATTTAGACAGTTTAACAGCTGAATTTATCTAGAAATTACAAAAGCTACACTAGGAATAGGTGACCACGCATTCAAAATGTCAAGTCCAGCTAGAGTTCTTAATGTCTTAAAAGTCATTTATAATTAGAGGTCTCATTTGACCCTGCCATTTCCCCACTAGGTATATACATAAAAGAATCTATAAATGAGCTCTAGAATATATGGTAGATATTGTGAAATAGAAAATATTCAAAGAGAGATGGGGTGTAGGGGAAATAGCAAGGGGAAAAAAGATATGATAGTAATAAAGGGACACAGCTTATTTATATAGGGGCAGTGAGTTGTAGGATGGGTGGGGGAAATGGGAAAAATGAGATTTAAACTGTGTCACATACTGGTACAAATTCTCAATATTGTGTGTGATCATGATATGTATATATAATGTACCAATAAAAATTCAAATTAAAAAAAGAATTAAAAGCTTTATACCACAGCAACATTTGTGCACCCATATTTAGAGTAGAACAGTTTGCAATAGTCAGATCTTGGAAACAGCCCAAATGCCCATCAACTGGAAACTGGATAAAGAAGATTTAACTTTGTGAACGCAGCCATTCTTTGTGGAGTGAGGTGGAATCTCAATGTTGTTTTCATTTGCATCTCTCGAATGACCAGAGATGTTGAGCATTTCTTCATATGTTTCTTGGCTGCTTTGATTTCTGCCTCTGAGAAGTGTCTGTTCATTTCAGTTGCCCATTTTTGAATTGGGTCTTTAAACTTGGGGAGGCTGATGTGTTTGAGTTCTTTATATATTGTCGATAATAGCCCTTTGTCTGATACACAGCTAGTAAAGATTTTTTCCCATGTTGTTGGTTGTCTTCTAGCAGTGCCAGCGACTTCTTTGGCTGTGCAGAAGCTTTTCAGTAGGATGAGATCCCATTTGTTGATTCTTTCTGCTAGTTCTTGTGCTAGGGAGGTTTTATTCATAAAGT
>PVIC010028005.1:0-23429 GCA_004025085.1 Thryonomys swinderianus
GAGAGGAGAGGAGAGGAGAGGAGAGGAGAGGAGAGGAGAGGAGAAAAAAAATAAACATAGACTACAAGAAAATGGAAAGATATCCCTTGAATGTGGTTGTGAAGGAACAGCACAGTGAAAATGATCATATTCCCAACATTGTTATACAGATTTAATATGATGTCAAATAAAATACCACCACCATGCCTGACAGAACTAGAGAAATATGTCTAAACTTCATTTGGAGCCAGAAGAAACCTAGAATAGCAGAAACAGTTCTGGGTAACAAAGGCAAGGCACGAAGGATCAAAATCCCTGACTTGAAATGATACCTCAGAGCTGCTGTGATTAAAAAAAAAAATAACACCATGATACTGGAAAAAAGAAGCAAACAAACCAAAATAGCAGACCTGAGGATCAACAGAACCAACTAGATACAGAAACAACACCAAACATGTGCCAATCAGCTTATCTTCAGCAGAGGGCCCAAACACTGAAAGAAAGATAGCCTATTCAATAATTGGTATGGAAATAATTGAAAATTTATTGTCTTTCTACATGTGCAAGACTAATACTAGACCAATGTCTCTCACTGTACTAAACTAAAATAGAGATCATCAAAATATTAAAACAAAAATCACCAAACTGCTAGAAGAAAGAATAGGGAGTACTCTTGAGGTAAACAAAGACTACATGAACAAAACCCAGACTGCAGGGGAAAAAATAAAAAAATAAAAAAATGAACAACTGAGATCTTGTCCTCTTAAAGTACTTGAGCAGCAAAAGCAACCACTGACAAAATGAATAAATGTGGGAAACAATTCTAGTCAGTAGTTTCTCAGACAAAGGACTAATATCTAAAACATACAAAGAATTGAAAAAATTTAGGTTCCCCAAATTTAAAACTCCAATGCAAAAATGGGGAAATGGAATGGATAGATGTTTCTCAGAGGAAGAAGTATAAACAGAAAATACATATATGAAAAGAAGTGTTCAACATCACTAGTCATTCAAGAGATGCAAATTCTATTTTAAATATCCACTTATTCATGTGTATCCCAGTAGACAGTAGGCACAATGAAGGCGAATGAGTTTACCTTGTACATCTGTGACTCACCAGAGTCCTATTAGGACATAAGAGACACTGAGAATATGAGTGACACATGGCACCAAGAGTTACACAGACAAAGGGGGAGATATGCAAGATTAATTACAAAAGCAGAGAGAGACTGAATATAACTTCTCATACACTGGGTGGAAGGATTTTAAAGTGCGTAGTGTTACCAGAAACTAGTAGGGAGGTAGGTCAATATCACTAATCACAGGTATTTTCTAATTCTGTTTATTTATATTAGCTTCTATTGTCTCCTAGGAACTGGGAGAATTTTTTTTTTATATATCATGCCTGTTTGGAGTCCTGTATGCCTCCTTTTTCTGTATGTCCAATTCTCTTCCCTTTCCTGTGAAGTTTTCTGCCATCATATCTAACAGTTATATAAAATATATATCTTGGGACGGAGATTTAGCTCAGTGGTTTCAGCGCCTGCCTAGCAAGTGTAAGGTCCCTGGTTCCATCCCGGTAACCACATACAACAAAACTGGGCATGGTGACTCATGCCCACTGGCAATCAGTACCACATACCACAAATGCATCTTGGTGGCTCAAGCCTGTAATCCCAGCACTTGACAGGCAGAGGCAGGAGGATTGCTGAGTTTGAGGCTTGCCTAAACTACATAGTAAGCTCAGGTTCAGCCTGAACTACAAAGCGAGACCCTGGCTCAAAAAAAATTTATATATATATATATATATATATATATATATATATATATATATGTATATATAATATGGATTTTAGTTACTGAGGAAGCAGGAAACTGCAAAAAATATATATAATGCATTATTAATTTATATAATTTAATATTGCTACTTAATATTGTATTATATATCATGTCTGATATATGTTATATTGTCATTATAACATATTATTGCATTATAAATCTTATATTATACTACATATGGCAATATAGAATATATTATATTGCATATATTATATCATGTTATTGAATATAATCTATATAATACATTATATGCATTTATGTATATCTTTATATAAATATATAATATATAATATATATGATATAACATATATTAATATAATAAATTTTATTACATATTATAATATAATATACAATATATTAATGATACATCAGATATGTAATATATAAATGTATATCATATATATAAATGCACTACATTTAGCTTCTTAAACTTTCAAATTGTTCTGATTTTATTTTATATGTCCTTAGTTGATAAAAATTAACATATGGAGGAGCTTCACAAGTAAAGTTTAACACTATAATTAAGCTTTTTAGTTCAATATTTACTAAAGCTTCCAAGAAGTTACTGATGACTGAAGTACATTATAAATAACAATGTTAAGCATATTACCATAGCTACAGCAAAAATAATAATTTCCATTGCCTATTAACTGAAGTTGTTGCATTCTTAAGTGTTGTTTAATGTTGGTCAAATTATTGAGGTTGTAAAGGAAACATATCCAATCTAATTAAACCTGTGTAATTACAAAGAAAGTAAATTTAGTAGCTATATTTATATTCCCAAAAGTGTCATTGGATATGGTATTACTAGTATTTTCAAGATTTGTGGTATTTTTTAAACATTCAGAATCCTCAGAATCACCTCATATATAGGACAGATCAGTGTGGCTCAATCTATCATATTGTACACTATTTAATTTATATGACTGTTTCCCCCCTTCTGACTTCAGTGTCTCTCTTACTTATAATCGCCCAGCCATTTTGCACACTTATGGAGCTTAATCCCAGACCTGAATTTCATTAAATGACCATAGCTTTACTTCAAGTTCTACACCAGTGAGCTCATTGCTAAATTTGCAGAGATATGGCAGGAGAAAAAGTGTAAACATCATCTACATTTGAAAGGACCAAATTTACAAGTCACTACTCTTTAAGGCAATTTTCTTTTTCCTCTTGACTAACTGGAAATGTATTTGCATGCACTGTAAGTTGCAGTGGGAGTGGAAACTAAGATTTTTGTCATTTTGATTTAACACAGACTCACCCAGAAAGCAGGACCCTGATTTTCCTTGAGAAGAGCCGCCTCCACCGAAACTAAAACGTGAGTCCTGTTGATTTATTATCAAATTCTATAGTGTCATATATCTGACCTATTGATGTGACATGACATTTATGAAGACAAATAATGGCAGTCTCAAATATAAATTTTGAATATAAGAAGTGCAAAACATAAACTGTTTTACTGTTCATTTTAAAAGAATTCTAATCATTAATAATTGTTCTATTCTGATATTAGTCCATGATATTAAATTTAAGGCACATAGGTTTTCTAAATGGTGATTTCATGTTCAAATTTATTTATAAAGTATGTTAATGAAATTCTTTAGAGCTAAACTTTTAACTTTTTTTTTTTTTTTTTTTTGAGACAGGGTTTCACTTTGTAGTTCAGGCTGGCCCTGAGCTCACTATGTAGCCCAGGCAAGCCTCGAACTCAGCAATCCTCCTGTCTCTACCTCCCAAGTGCTGGGATGACAGGCGTGAGCCACCACGCCCGGCACTGTGGTGTGTGGTATTGATGGCTGGTGGGCATGAGTCTCCACGCCCAGCATTGTATGTGGTTTCCGGGGATCGAACTCAGGACCTTGCTTTTGTGAGGCAGGCGCCGGAACCACTGAGCTAACCCTCCGGCCCTAAACTTTTTAAAAATCTTCTCTGTGACCCTCATTCACGCATACTTAGTGCATATACTTAGCATTTACATCTTAATTTTTCCTGGTCTTCTTTTTTTTTTTTTTTTCCCAGAGTAAGTGGCCAGTTAAAAATAAAAGCTTGGTCTACCTTTCCTTCTTTCTCTGTTGTAGATTTGTCTTTCAGCTCCTAACTGATGGTTGATGTGTCTTTTTCCCTGTTTGGCTTCTGATAAGTTGTCTCTGATAACATGATGCTTTGCTCTTGAACCTTGCCAGGGTTCCCACTCTGGAATATCAGAATTGTCAAGAAATAAAAGTAAGACAGAAAAGAGAACAGTGCCTGTGCAAGTCAGGGAAGGCAGAAAGCCTGGTAATCGACTGATGAATTTTCAACTGGCAGATAGCTTTCACTTTATCCCATTTGCTGTCACAGTAGCTGACATAATAAGGGGATGCCCCACCCAGTAATGAATGATGGGGAGGACATTTGCTTTGTGAGAATCTGCCATGGTAACATGCCATGGGGCTTTATCTCTGAAAGTGAGGGTGAAACAACCTTGCCTGGCGGTAGATAAGAGACTCAGAAGGAATTCTATTCAGATGTGCCTGTCACTAATTTATCTGGAGGTGTTGTGATTCATACGTACTGTTCTGTGTGCAGTGCAGCATTAAATTGGTTTCCTGGGAGCAGATCACATTCAGGGGTCCTGAGACCCATGCTGTTGGACAGTGCGTGCTGGATTCTTATACCTGTGCCTTGCTGAATTTTGACCTATTAGTAGCTTGATGACTTGCACTTATGTTAGATGATTTCTTGGAAATATTTCTATCACAAAGGGATTGGCAAAAACTTGGTTATTTCTTAATATGCATATTTTGGACAAAAAAAGTTAACACTGTTCCTGTTAGTGTAGTTGTGTATTCTAATAATGTCAGTAGATATAAATAACATTTTTCTTTATGGGCCAGGTCTCCATGAATGCATTTCTGTGGCTCCTGTATGTATTCAAAGGGATATGTGCTCACTAATTTGTACTGAAACATGCCAGGTGCTTTGAAGCAAGTCTAGCTAATGAAAACACTTCAGAAAGAAGTCTTTTCTCATTTAGAATATTTCTTTTTTACCATGGAAATTCCATTTTATCACTCAATGAAAGACAATGGTGTAACTTGTAAAATAACAAACTAATGTGAAAGGAATGTAAAAGTAAGAGCTGTTTATGTTTGTGTGCTAAGACTGTGCCGAGAGACTTTAGTCTGGGTTTATTTTTTTCAGATGAGGAAAAGTTAGCAAATATACTAATGATGAAATCTGTCTTCATTTTATTGTATTTTAGGATGGGTTATGTAAAACTAAAACTTAATATCTTCTTGTGAGTTTAAGACATGTTTTATTTTGTGCAAAATTAAGCCAATAAATGGCAGAATAGTAGTTAGTGAAGCAATCAGTGAAATCTTTCTGAAGTATTTTTAGCATGCCATGACAGCAGCCTTTAATATGGGTAAATTAGCAACATAAACTTATATGTTCTCTCTACTTTTTTTAATTTAAAGTTGTTCATTATATACTGTATTGTAATGCAAAACAAATGCAAGCATTTCATACATTGGCAAAGGGAAGACTCTTCCAAATGGATAAAAATGATGACTTTATTCTGCATTTACTTGGTATAATTCTTTTAATTCTGTCCCAGCTGTGAAAATGTGAAACAGCCAACATAAACCAGAATTTTCCTATTAATGAACAAAAGCATAATTAGGCCATTACTATAGGGAAACTATTAGGTCTTTCATGCATAATTCACCATTTTTAAATGAGATAGTTTTCACATCTCCCAATCCTCAAATTAGTCTGTGACCTGAAAACCTTGTAATCCCTCAAAAAAAAAAATACGGGAATATGAAACCAATATAATTATTAGTATTTTATAGGACTTTAAAATGTTCCGGTAAGCATTTATTTGAAGGAAAATAAAGGGCAAAGAAAGAAAACAGCTCATAAAATAAGAAATAATATGATTATACAATCTGCAAAGTACACATAATTAAACATATTTCTTCCTCATTCTATCCATTTTAAAATTTTACATTCTATGCAGAATATAAAAGGTTTAAATAATGAATGTTACACCCTTATAGAAAGCTGTTTAGTACTTCACAAACAGTATTTTCTTTTCTCCTTCAGTTCCTCCCTGTATTCCTCTCTCTCTCCCTAGAAAAATGCTTAAACACAATTCTTTTTTTTTTTTTTTTTTGAGACAGGGTCTCGCTTTGTAGTTCAGGCTGGCCCTGAGCTCACTATTAGCCAAGGCAAGCCTCAAACTCAGGAATCCTCCTGCCTCTGCCTCCCAAGTGCTAGGATTACAGGCGTGAACCACCACTTCTGGTATTGTGATATGTGGTATTGATTTCTGGTGGGCGTGAGTCACCATGCCCAGCATTGTTTGTGGGTACTGGGGATTGAACTCAGGACCTTGCACTTGTGAGGCAGGCGACGGAACCACTGAGCTAACCCTCCGGCCCAACACAATTCTTATTAAACACAATGCTTAAACTAAATTCATATTATTTTAGAGCAATTTAAACAAGGAGCCATTCTGTTAGATATATTGAAAATATTTAATAAATATTTTGTTTCTCTGATTATGGTGATATTTTTAAACTATTCTGTCAATCATGAATTTTCCTATGTCATGCAATAGCTAGGGTCGTCTCTCAGAATGTGATTAAATAACTTTAAGAACCTTTTAAAAAGACTTTTTCTAACCATTCAGTGTAACCATCATCTCTTCCAAGTTTCTTTAACCTCACCCCACTTGTCATAATTATTAATCACATCAAATTTATTACTTTAGTTTATTTGTGAACTCTCATATATGCCTAATGGTCCTATCCACTGCCTTGCACAATGCTTGTAATACATTAGTCAGTATAATTGTTGACTAATTGAAAAAAAAAAGGAAACCAGACAATTCTATAAGCAAAATATCAGATATATAATTTACATGCTAGATACATAGAATGAAAACTTAAATTACTGGTTTATGTAGCAAAATATATTCATATCTTCATGTTCCTATAGAAATCTTTTGCAAGTTCATATCCCAGCAACTTCTTTGCCACCTATTTAAGGCTATAAAACTAATTGGATATTAAGGACCATGAATAAGAGGAAAAGTAATGTTTTTAACTCACCTATTGCATGTTTTATTGGTGTCTAAATTCCTTTTCTTGTTGCTGAGACAGATTACCTGAAACCCAAAGTTAAAAGAGGAGAGGTTTATTGTAGTTCACAATTTGTAAAGGTTTTAGTTCATGGTTGACTGGCCCAAAGGCAGAGTGCTATGGCAGAGGGGTAATGAAGTGAAAAAATAGTTCATGGCAGGCAGAAGGCAGCAAAAGCAGCAAGTGAACATAGCAACCCTCTTTTAATCACTTATATTTAATCCAGGTTACATACCTTTGAATGGTAGCAGTAATACACTGGATGCAGACTTTCAATCCAACCCAAAACTTCGCCAATTAAATCAATGCACTAATTTAGTCATCACATACCCTTCATCCCAGCATCACACACTCCACAATCAGCAACCTCTGAAAATTGCCATCACCCATGACCACATGAGATTTTGGGGGAACATCTAGATAAAAGCCACAACAATGGGTGATAAACTCTGTCATAAAGACAGACCAAGAAGAAAAAAGCATTTGAAATTAACAGAAATTTTGTGTGACATGGGAGTTTTCAGAAAGTAAAATCCAAAGTAAATTAGTGAAACTATGTATTTTGTTCATGAACTAATTGTTGTAAAGAAGTGTGTTGAAGAAAAGGTATGAGCAATGGTAACATGGTTAGGAAAGAGACTTAACAAGGCCCATTTATTATTATTCTTTTGTTTTGTTTTGTTTTGTTTTGTTTTTAAGACTTTTTTCTCTCCAAGTATAGGACAGGGTATTGCATATAGGATTGTCAAGAGAGGGCCAAGAAAAAGTAAGTGTGACTTCTCTGTTTCTTTCTTTTTCTCAATTTTCTTCAGTTTAAAATACTCAGTAAGTCAAGCCGCTGTGTTTGGAGTTTTACCTCTTCCCCTTGATCACATGGAATATATACAAGTATTGTTTAAGAATGATTAAGTCTTATAGAAAATTAATGTATATAATTTATTTAAAATATTCATTTATAGAAATACAACAGGAACATTGAAAGTTTATTTACAGTTTACCATGATTAGGTAAATAATTCAATAAACCAAGTAACAATGGTTTCCTACTGTGTGTAAAAGTTACATTAATATGATATGCTAACCTATTAGTTGCCCAATAACTTAAGATATAAAAAAATGTACATAGCTTAACTGAAATATGACAATGCTAAAAAGTGCTAGAAATCATCTGAGCTTTTAGCAAGTTATAATCTTTTTGCTGGTAGAAATTCTTAGCTCTGTTCATTAATGCTAAGTTCAGCATAGTAGTTTCTGAGATTGTAGTAGCTGTGGCAGTTTCTTACAATAAGACAACAATAGAGTTGTTTCATCAACTGAGATGGTCTTTCATGAATTTCTCTGTAGTATTTAATACTCTTTGATACCATTTTCCAAGTGGAATATTCAGAAATGGCATGATTCTAAAATTATTCTGTTGCTTAATTAACTCATTTTTTTATAATTTTAACTAAGTTCACATTTTATTTTTCAAAAACAGATTTCAAATCATGAGATGACTTTCCCTGCTCACTCATAAGAAGAAACTCCATTGTTAAAGTCTTAAGCACAAGATTTCACCAGTGCTGTCATGTTTTTCAGACTCTACCTCACTTTCTAGTTCTGTGCCTAGTTGTACATTTACACTTACCTCCTCCACTGAAATCTCCAAGCCCTCTCAGTCCTCCATGAAGGTAGAAATCACCTTCTTCCAAACTTTTATCAATATTGATATTTTGACTATTTCCTGTGAGTCAAGAATATTCTTAAAGATATCTAGACTCCTAAATCCCTTCTAAGTTTTCAGTTCACTCTGCCAATTCATAGAACTATCTCCTATAATAGATTAGATTATAGATTCAGTCTGTTTATATGGTTTAAATCTGTTCTAATTTTCTGTTTTTAGTTGGTGTACATTGTATGTTTCTTGAAATTTATCCATTTGTACATTTTCTGATTTGTTGGCATACAATTGCTTGCAATAATCCCTTATGATCTTAGTTTTAACTTGCTATGATATCAATTATAATATCTTGTTTTTTTGTTTCTGATACTATTTGTTTGATTTTTTCTTAATCTGCATATGTTTATCCATTGTTTTTTCAGAAATCAGCTCTTGGTTTTATCAAATTTTTCTGTTGCTTTTTTATTCTCTGTTTTATGTATTATATCTATTATTTTCCTCATTCTACCAGCTCTGGACTTTGTTTCTCCTTTTCTTATAATTCCTTGAAGTGTAATGTTTGGTTGCATAATCTTAATTTTTCAGTTTTCCAAACATATGTGTTCACTGGTATGCTTCCCCTTATTGTTGATTTTGCTGTGGCTCATAAGTTTGGGTATGTTTTAATTTTACATCTGTCAAAAAAATTTTTTTTTTTTGAGACAGGGTCTTGCTTTGTAGTTCAGGCTGGCCCTGAGCTCACTATGTAGTCCAGGCAAGCCTCGAACTCAGCAATCCTCCTGTCTCTGTCTCCTGAGTGCTGGGATTACAGGCGTGAGCCACCACGCCTGGCTGTCAAAATATTTTTTAGTTCTTTAATATCTTCTTTAGCCCAGTGGGTGTTCAGGAATATGTTATTTATTTTTTCAATTTTGTTCTGTAAATTACTTCAAATTTTATGTAATTGTGGTCAGAAAAGATCTTGGAGTAATGCCACTCAAATTTGATCAGATGTATTTATTTTTTTAAATTAAGTTCTTTATTGGTATATTGGAGGTCCCATTTGATTCTGCTATTCCCCTGGTAGGAATATACATGAAAGAATTAAAAGAATCATATCATAGTTACATTTGTGCACTCATGTGCATAGAAGCTCAGATTGTGATAGCTAAATCTTGGAAACAACCCAAATACTTATCAACTGGAGACTGGATAAAGAATATGTATGGTTTAAAAAATAATAAAATGTGCCAGGCGTGGTGGCTCACGCCTGTAATCCCAGCACTCGGGAGGTAGAGGCAGGAGGATTGCTGAGTTCGAGGCTTGCCTGGGCTACACAGTGAGCTCAGAGCCAGCCTGAACTACAAAGCGAGACCCTGTCTCAAAAAAAACAAACAAACAAACAAACAAAAAATAATAAAATGGAGTCTTACTCTGCTATAAAGACCGATAACTTTGAGTCATTTATAATTAAATGGAATTACCTTGAGGGCACACTCACAAGCGAGATAAGATTTATTTTTGTCCGAGCATACAGTCTTTTGTGGAAACAATTTCTTATGGACTTGAGAAGCTTTTATATTGTTGCTGTTGGTGGAATGTTCAGTTTATGTGAAAAAAATCATTCAAATGAAACATTTAAAAAATTTAAATGAAAACATATAAAACATTTAAATGAAAGTCCGTAAGACTAGGTAAAACTTGAATCTCAATTATAGAAAGTTATAGCAAATAATCATGTTAGTGGTAAAAGCCTTATTTTATGCATAAAATCAATAATATGAAAAAATAAATCCTGAATAAAACTACTGTTAGGACCTAACCTATTTACCTGTATCACAAATTACTCGTAATAAAGAAGGCCCTTATGGATCTATGAAAGATTTAAAGAAACCAGGATATAAAAACAAAGAGGGACAGTGCTACAGATCAAATTCTGGACCTCAAAATTAAATAATAATAGAAAATGAAATTGTCATTGGCATAATATCCTTAATTGAGTATTTTAATCACCATCACTTTCTCAGGTATAAAACTGATCATAATTCATAATAATAAAGTATATGTTATGGGTTTTCCTATTTAAAGAAGTAGCTTCCAATTTGGGGGCCACTACCCCATGAATATGTTATTTTCAATAGTAAATGAATGATGGGCTATTTGTAAAATGGAAAGAATGAAGTAGTTTGAGTAAACAGCAATCATGCAGAAATAAAGATTTAAATATTCTTTGGGGAGAATATATGTTCTTCCTGTTATTTTCTAGGGATATGGAAGTGTGACTATTTACCTGAATCTATGCTCTTACCTGTGTATGCTCAATATAGCAAGAATTACTTATAACATCTCACAGTTTGCCTCCTATGTCTTTTAATAATTTGCAAAGTGCATGTCAAAATCTCTATTTTATAAATGATTTTAATGGGAAAAGTGAAGGGTGAATTAATTTTGAATACATGGATAATAACATCCCAGTGACAATTTCTTGCAGAAAACAATGAGCTTGAAATGCGACTTTTAACAATAATTGAGGGAGACTGCACAGAAAATACAGCAAGACTTTGAAAATCAGGTTGTCTTAGTCGCTGTTTTCTAACAGTACCTAACAGAAGCAAAGCACTTAGCACCTGGGTATAAAAATGCTGTTCAACTCTGAAAACCAAGGCATCCAAAACTCCTGTTTGTTCTCATTATCCTTCTACACTGTTTTGTTTTCATGATTTCAATTTGAAAGCCTGAGAGAAGCTCTGAAATGAAAGGTCATATGCCTCTATGAGTCAAAATTGTCAAGATTCCACCCTTAGTATGCTAATGAAGTCAGGAAATCTCATGTTCATAGTGTTTTATTTTCTTTCCTAACGAAGTAATGAATGTAGTATAAAATACACAGAACAGATTTATCTGACAGTAGTTTATCATGACATATAATTTTCACTTTCTTACTTCTACAAAGTATTATAAAAGTTGTTCTCTTATTAAATAAGCCTAAAATCCAGGCAATGGCTTTCTGTTTGGGAAGATACATGGTAAACTGATCCATTTAAATGATATCTATACATTTATTGTTAATATGTGGTTTCTTATCCAGTATAGTCATTTTAACTCAACAAAATTAAGAACGGAAGATTTGTAGGTTTTTTTGTTTTTTGTTTTTTTGTTTTTTTTAGGAAGAGTAGTGAGATTTTTTCCTTACTTTTTATCTTTTATTCTGATTTCTAAATATACTGAGTTAACTACTTAAGGCTTCCTCCACTTGTCTTTCTCCTGTCCATTAGCCAACTCGCCTTCATTCCTGTTATGTTTAACTGGAAGATCTCCTCTCCATTTTCTGTCATTCTTGTATACTTTCTAGATTTTTTTTTTTTTTTTTTTTTTTTTTTTTTTTTTTTTTTTTTTTTTTTTTTTTTTTTTTTTTTTTTTTTTTTTTTTTTTTTTTTTTTTTTTTTTTTTTTTTTTTTTTAGAGACAGGGTCTCGCTTTGTAGTTCAGGCTGGCCCTGAGCTCACTATGTAGACCAGGCAAGCCTCAAACTCAGCAATCCTCCTGTCTCTGCCTCCCGAGTGCTGGGATGACAGGCATGAGCCACCATCCCCGGCAACTTTCTAGATTTTTAATGACTCAGATTTAATGTTATTTTTTTCTTCAGCCTAGCTAGGCCTACTAAACCAAGATCAGTCCCTCCTATTTGAATTCTTATTATGTTGAAATTTTTCTCCAATATGACAAAATTCAGCTTATATAGTATTTTCACATATATGTATATTTTCTCTGAAAGACTGAACATTTATCAGAGAGCATAGGTCTTTGAACATAGCAGACTAATTAATCTGTTTTAAAACAAGAATATGTGCCAGCTCCACAGGAGGAAGGTAAATAATGAAAAAGTCTTGAGCAGTGATTTGACCCATCTCATTCCTTTTTTGTGCTAATAAAATTATACATTCAATATCAAATATGCTCACAATTAGGCATGGGGGTAAAGTGAACATTTGAATCTACTTTTCATTCTTTCAATCTACCATTGGGTGTTCTCACTTTAGCTCAATTACAAATAAACTGAACTACAATGACCTTTGGATTTTCTTATGTACAGGGAAATGTAGTGAAATCAAGATTCAACTATAATCCTTTTAAATCTAAGAGTTAGAACTGGAGTATTTGGGAAATACTCCATTATACATAAATTAATGAGTTTGGGAAAGTACTTTTATGAGTAAGTCCATAAATTATTACCCTTTGATATATCACTGGAACATATAATGATTAATGAAGACTTTATATGGAAAATGTAGGAATCAATATGACACAAACATTGTAACTACACAGAAGAAAAACAGCCTTCTATAAACCTATATTTCGAGTTTCTGTGAACCAAATTATACTAACATATCAACTAATTTAAATAGCAACAAAATAAATACCTCTGCTTCAATATCATACCTACTGCAAACAAATGTGTTTATAATTGATCTGGTAGTTTTTAACTATTTATTCTTGAGTGATGCATAAGGAAAAAAGACAAGATTTATATTTGTAAAATATATTGCTTCAAAATATCTACCATATGTCGCAAAAATTGACATTTATTTTATAACGAGTATTAAAATAGTTGAAATAATTTTCAAACTGATCACCCAGCACTAGACATGACATTTGAATACTGAGGAACTGAGTGATAATCATTGAAAAGTAGTTCATTGAAGAAAACAAATAAATGTCTTTAGACTTCTAACCCTGCTATCCAAGTGGCTGTAATCAGCCCCGCCTCCTGAGAATGATACAAACCATGTAAACACCCACACAAATGGGGGACAGAGAGCAAATGTTTCAGGAAAACAAATATTGATTGTTTTCTTAATTTTCTTTGCAAAGGCAGAAAACAAAACAAAACTTGTTCTCTGTGGGTTACTTACCAAAGAATTTATATTCTTACACTTTTGGCATCTGATACAACATTAGATTATTATATATGGTATAATTACCGTTCTTCATATAGATTCCCTTTAGGGTTCTCATTGAATAAAGTGGCATACTTGAAATATGCTTTAATTATTCCTGCATTAAGATCATATGCTTAGCAATAAAACCAACAACTAAAGCAATTCAAGATGAACCTAAAGTGATATATATCAAAATGAAACAAAATAAAGCTCATTAAAACTAAATTTCAATCATTCAAATGCACAAAGAGATCGAAACAAATGTAAGAATATGAAAACAAACCAAAATGAACTCAGTGGCACTTGCGCTGGCTCATACAGTAGAGTTTAAATTCTTGCTTTGTGTATGGATGTATTACAGTCTTCAGTCCTTTTTTTCACCAAGTTGAATATTTTTTGAGACGAATAACTAAAGGCTCAATGTGTAACTGCCAAAGAATATAAATTATAGTTTATTTTTAACTATTGAGATTTTCCTTTCTTCTTGAAAGATAAATGCATTTGTGAAAATACGCTTAATTTATATTGCTGTATTTAATTAAAAACTTTAATTCTGTGTCTACTAATAAATCACATAAAGGATAAAGCTGATCAAAGTCCAGCATGCATTCCTAGATTTCTTTTATTCATAGAGAATTATATGAGACATAACATGTAGTAACATAATGTTTTGATTTCTACTGAGTTTTAGAATTTTGTAAGCCTACATGTTTCCTCAGAACAAAGTGGTGTTGCTTTTTCAGGGTAGTAGAAAAAAAACCACTGAGCTTTGGGTAGTCTTTGATTTTAATATCAGGTTTGTATGATAGGAGTTGTGAAAAACATCACTGATTTTGCTTGAGCAGTTTTAGTTACAATATAAAACTAGAAATTATTCTTAAATACTTTTAATAAGTAAATATTACAGAAAACTGAGATAGACCTAGTTCATTATATTTACTATTCTATATACTATTTCAATGCTAATGGTATGTATGCATATATGTATGTATACATTTAAAGAAATATATACTTAATAAACATACACAAATACTCCCATTTCCTATTGTGCATGTTTTTATTACTTAAAAATTTGGTTGAGTAATAACTGGAAGCACAGGAACTTTGAGATCAGAACAATATATCTTTTCCTTAAATGATGTAAACTGAGTTATTACTCTTTCACATAACTAGTTTCCTTCCTTGACTATGCAGAATAACTATAATAATTATTTTATGATTCAACATAACTATTGGATCTTTAACTGGGGCCACTCCTTTAATATTATTTTGAAGAATAAGGATACCATATATGTAAACTTTGCTAAATAAATCACTGATTGACCAATAAAGTTAATAAAATATTAAAAGATGGGGGGTTACGATGGGACTTAGAGGAAAATGCACGCATTATCTTATGGCCCATCTATCTTGTGCATTATAATTAATGAATGCCAACAGAAAAGTCAATATGACAATAAGAGATATCTTCTGTTGCATTTTACATGCGTTTTCAGCTTTTATATACAGATTGGCTTGGGAAAGAGTAATTCAAGTGCAGTAAGATAAAATACTCATAGTTCAGAATATCTTAGGATGAGTTCAATTTAGTCCATTTAGGTAAATATTTCCTTGCAGAAGTAAAAACATATGAATATGTACACATCATCCTAGCATGTGTGGCCATAGACTTCTATGACATTTGTGCTTCAAATAAAGTATTGCTAAAATACAATTCCAATATTGTGTGGAACTTTAGCAGTATTTTTAAATATGGACTTAAATGAGACAAGTCAAACCCACGTGAAGTGCTATACTTTTCTAACAATTCTTTTACAAAATTATATTAGAATCCATATTATTTACTGTGAAATTAGATAAAATATACTAAGAATCAAGAAAACCTTTTGCTAACAAGCCTTTTATATATTTTCAACTTCTTTTTCCTTCTAGGACATGCTTACAGAAAATACTTTCTAAATATTTTGAGGTTAGAAATAAATGCACATAACTTTATTTTTCTAATATGTGTATAGACATTAAGCTTACACTATTAATAAATATATAACATACATTTATATAAACATTATATATGGAGTATATGGCATACAGAATCTGTCAGAGATATATCTCAATTATTATCACCTGAAACCATTAGTATAAAAATGTTGTGCCAGGCGTGGTGGCTCATGCCTGTAATCCCAGCACTTGGGAGGCAGAAGTGGGAGGATTGCTGAGTTCAAGGCTTGCCTGGGCTACATAGTGAGCTCAGGGCCAGCCTGAACTACAAAGTGAGACCCTGTCTCAAAAAAAAAAAAAAAATGTGACAGTTACTATATAACATCAGAGGAATGGAACATAGTACTTATCGATCTTGATTATTTTTGTCCATTATCATTACTTCTCATCAAACTTACTGTAGTAGATTTTAAAACTCTCAAAGGTAGTTGGAATTTTGAGGACAACTTTATGTTCCAGAAGAGCCTGTAGATGTAATTTGAATTAAGGCTCTTGAGTTGGAAGACGGGAATGGATAAGTGGAACGCTCCCTAAGTCTCCGGGGTCCTCATAAAAGGAAGCTGCATGAAGATTTGACAGACAAAAGCAAAACGAGGGAGGAAGCAGGCTGGGGATAAGCATGGCTGTCACCCCAGAACTCTGGAAATCTGAGGCAAGAGGACCACAAGTTTGAATCCAGCTTGGGCAAAGTAATGACTTGGTGAGATTCTGTTTCAAAATGGAAGGAAGAAAGGCAGGCAAGAAGGGAGGAAGGCAAAGAGGGATGGAGAAAGAAAACAGAGAAACAACTTTTTAAATGAATCAGGATGCTACTCCCTGGATTTGGACAGTGGCAGAAGCTATATAGTCAAAGCGAAGCGAATCTAGATGCTGAGGGCCTCTGGAGTTGATAAATATAAGACAGTCAACCTGCACTGGGGTAAACAAGTAAGTTCAGGGTGGCTTATGTTGAGTTTGTATGGGACACAGAGGCTCTAGGGTGCCTCCCGCATACTATAACTCTCCCATAAGGCCCATTTCTCCTTCCAGGGCAGACACTCACAGGATTCACTTCCTTACCCCTTTGAAACCTTTGCTCCAACGACAGGTTTCTTTTAAACACCATGTTCATATTAGCTGCACATTCTTCCATGTTTATGATCTCCTTAGTGTTTTCTACTTCGTGATGCTATGTAGGGTTTGTATTACTTTTTTTAAAAACTTACATTGTTTTTTTTTTTTGCCTTCTTCTTTAGAACTTAAAACTTTTTAAAATTTTTATCTTTATTGGTACAATGTATATATACATCATATCATGATCACACTCAATGTTGGGAATTTGTACCAGTATATGACACAATTTAATTCTCATTGTTTCCCGTTCCTCTACCCACCCCACAACCCCTCACCCAAGTATTGTAGAACATAAATCTTAAGAAGTAGTGATGTTCTCTCTTTGAGAACCAAAGCTCCTACAATTATTTTCCATAAATAAATGTTTCCTGAATCAGTTAAATACCAGTGTAAGGTTAAGAAATTTCTATTGTACTGCAGAATTAAATGAGTATTGCAAAAAAGATTGAAATACTATAAAAATATGAAAAAAGACTACTATATATACTGTGGAGATTTTTACACGTATTTTGTTTTAGCCTTAGTTCCATAGTGGAAAATGGAGACACTGAACATGAGAGGAGGATTTGTAAAGGGAGGGATATTAAGAATTTACTCAGTGACACTTTCTCTTACATGATTTTATTTAGCAAAACAATTTAGCTACCACCACCACCATCCCTTGTTTTCACTGTGTCTCTACAATTCTTGAATTGAGCTTTTAGGAAAAAAAAAAAAAATGAGAGAATTTCCCTAGACTTCTTGACCAGCTCAACTTTTGTACTTTGAGAATAATGAAAACGAAATGTTAATGTTCTCTTAGTCTAAATAGTTCTTTCGAAATATTTATCTTTTTTTTTTTTTTTTTCAAAACAGGGTCTCGCTTTGTAGTTCAGGCTGGCCCTGAGCTCACTATGTAGCCCAGGCAAGCCTCGAACTCAGCAATCCTCCTGCTTCTGCCTCCCAAGTGCTGGGATGACAGGTGTGAGCCACCACACCCGGCTATTTATCTTTTTATAGAAAAATATTAGAGATTTCATTTAGGATAGCACTAAGATACTCAAAGGCTACAGGTTTTTTTTTTTTAATTTTCTTTTTACTATGGAGTACATGATTCAGTGTCACTGTGTAGTCAGCATTGAACAATTTCCAGAAGAATGATTTTGTTTCTTTTATTGGGTTTTTCAAATCCCTCTAAAATTGTGCTACCCATCCAACCTCCTGTGTTGCTGAATTTTACAATAACACTTTGAGCTCTGATGAAAATCCATTAAAAGTGAGCAATGCTTATGATGAGTTTGTAATCTTCTTAATAATTCCTGGAATTGTGAGTAAAGTCTGGAATTAATTTCCCCAGCAATAAATTTAACAATGTACACTGAAATGAACTAAACATAACTGTACATTAAAAGCTTATTTTTACAATGTAGACTATGTTATACAAAACACTTCGGCATTCCTGAAAATGTATGCTGTCTGACTTGCACAGAGATATATTATCAGCCTTGCAAAAATGGCAGAAGGTAATATGTGGGGAAAGCATTTTGTGTTTTCAAGTCATAACGACTGAATTGGTCCTCTTATTGATCATTTCCACTGAATTTCCATGAAGTAGCAGCAGTGGCAGCTTTACCTGTGGAAGTTTTGACACAAAATTAAAGAAATCCCTAAATTTCTGTTTGTTCCTGAACAGTAAATTCTATGTAATTCTGACCTTACTGCCATCTTTCAAATAAGGAAAAGAATAAAGCTGTTGATGAGATTATGACTCCAGAAGGGATGGTAACCATATTAGTTCCCTGAGTACAGTGCTGGTTTGGATGCAGAAATAAATGGCGTGAACCACAAAAGTACCATTTAAGGACTTTTTTTTTTTTTTGAGACAGCTTCTCACTTTGCAATTCAGACTGGCCCTGAACTCACTATTTAACCCAAGCAAGCCTCAAATTCAGCAATCCTCCTGCCTCTGCCTCCCAAGTGCTGGGATTACAGGTGTGAGCCACCAAGCCTGGCACTGTGGTATGTGGTACTGATTGCTGGTGGGCGTGAGTCACCATGCCATGTATTGTTGTATGTGGTTACCAGGGATCGAACCAGGGACCTTGCGCTTGTTAGGCAGGTGGCAGAACCACTGAGCTAAATCTCCAGCCCTAAGGACATTATTTAAAGGAACACAGAGGTCCTTGCATTCATGGACTTTATGACATTTCCAGCTTACCTTTACACTCTTCACTTTTTTTTTTTCATTACTTTCATTGATGCTGCCCAAATTTTTATCAGCTGTTAAAGCGGGAAGAGCCTGAATCACTTGTAGGAAAATGGCTGACCTTGAGTCGACAGTGCTAGGCTAAATAAATCAGACACAAGCTTAAATATCCCACGGTTTCTCATCTGTGAGAGGTCCAGAGTAAAACTGAAGAATGAAACAAAAGACCGATGATAGTAGGGAGCTGGGAGGTTGAAGTATTCTCAGAGAGGAAGGGGATCAAGAGGAAGTAGGAGGGGCCGGAAGGCAAGGGAAAAAGGATGGACAGACATCATGGCGTGTTATGTAGCAATTCCCCACAAGGAATGTAAACACTACATTCAAACAGGCGCAAAGAAAGGAAGGGAGTCAAAGGATGGGTCAGGGGATAGAGGGAGGGGTGTAGGAGGAGGGAAAAGGACGTTAAAGTGTTTTATATGCAACTACCAACTTCCCTCGAGGAATGTAAACGTGCTGTTTTACGCACAGGTACTGATGAACTAAAATTTAAAACCAGCAATCAATAGCAAACTATCAAGACATTCCTTAAAACTTGGTGTTAGTTACATTGGTCAGCTTTCACACTGCTGTTACAAAATACCCATCACCTATTGCTGAAAAGGGTAAAGCATTCATGTGGCTACTGTTGTCTCCGGTGAGAGGCACCTCCAACCCTGCCAGGGGCTCCCTGGCTCTGACTGGGCCCAGCCCACCGAACAGCCTGTTCAGAGCAGTCTGGGAATGGGCATTGCGCCCGCACGATCCTCACATCTCCAGCACTCTGTTAATTCACCTGTGTTTACAAGAGAAACCGTCAAATTGCATTAGCTACATATGAAGAACTATAGTCTAGAAGTTAGGAAATGTCTCGTATCTGCTGCCAAGAGTAAATGATCAAACCCTATTTGTATTACAATTTATGCATAGTCATTACCAATAACATGAAATATTAAAAAGGAGCAAATGTTCTGTTTTATATCATAGTGAATCCCAGATTAAATTAAAATAAGGAACTGGGAATAACAATATGCGAATGAAGTGTTTTATGAATAAGATTGTGGTCTCGGGCTGATAGCTATGAAATATATAATTTGCTGTCCGTTGTTTTAGTGGAAAATGTTGAATGGCTGAGTTCTACAACAAGGACTATGTATTTGGGCATTTAACATTAAGTGTAGTTGGATTTTAACCATGTTTTGAGAAACTGAAATGATTCATTTAAGTTGGACAAACAGAAATGTTTGTTAATAAAATTGAAGAAATAAAAGGTAAGATTTTTTAAATGAATTATAAACATTAAAAAATATCTCTCTCATTTTCACATATACATTTGAGGGGGATGGGAAAATAAGAGAAATATTGATACTTTAAAGGCCTTTTATTGTAAGAAATGAATGGTGTATCCCAGGGGATTTAAAAACCCATAGAGATTATTTTAATCTTTATCTAATGTTCTTATTGGCAAATTTGGGGCCAAAAGCCAGCATTTAACACATACTTGGCCAAGGAGCTATGTCTGCCATTCTTTTCTTTTTCTTTCTTTCTTTCTTTCTTTCTTTCTTTCTTTCTTTCTTTCTTTCTTTCTTTCTTTCTTTCTTTCTTTCTTTCTTTCTTTCTTTCCTTTAGTTATTGAGAGATTTACATATTTCAAATAAGTTGTCTACTCTGATTTCTAAGTATTCGATTGAAGACGTGGGATTTTAAAACTATGAATTGGCTAGTTTTAGGGTTATCTTCTTAATGTTTAATTGAGCATAGTTAACAAATGGAAATTAGGAATCCTGTAAAATAAGACCATGAATAAAACAAGGCAAACATGTTATGTAGCTGTAATTATTGATGTGTTATGAAAATGTAATAATTAGAGCCAGGAAAATATGAATTTACTTTATCTTGCCATTGAGTTCCCCATAGTTTGCAAAAAGGGATTTTACCACCACTTAAGTTTTTTTAGGGTTATGGATCTGATGCATAAACTCCAGTGCAATATAAACTAAAACCTATGACAAATACTTTTCCTCTCCAGTGTGGTGTGGAGAACTGTTAAACTGAAATTTTATAGATCAAAATGTGAGTAACAGTCTCACTTTTCATTAGCCATGATACTTTAAGCATGTGGCTTAACCTATGTAATCCTCTTTTTCTACCTGAAAATTTTGAATGAATTAGAATTTGTGTAGCTCTGAAATGACATAATGCTTAGAAAGCACCTGGCACCGTGTTTGGTATGTTATAAAATCTGAAAATTGCAAATGTAAATTTTAGTAACTGTTATATTGATTGTTACCAAGTCAAACATTTAATTTAAATCAATAGCTTCAAAAGGAAAGATAGCTGCTTGGTAATCTAGACCACAACTATATGAACCACCTTTCTAAATATGGTATAATTGGAGCTAAAAGAAGTATAATGTTATCACCTACTAAAGATTCCAACCAAAACTTAGGATTATTAGTCACTCATTTGGACAAATGGTGATCATTTAAAAATACAAACCTTTGAGAACAGATGGAGTAAGCCATAATCAGACATCAATAATTTTTATTCAGAAAATGTTATCTGATTAGTTTCTTTAATCACGCTGCAAGCAAGAGGAGAAAACGAGAGCATGTGTGTTTAGAGGAAGCTGTGATGGAGGAGATTTTACAATGATAGGAAAGTTGGCAGGGCAGAGACTTTTTTTTTTTTCTTCAGGCTGGCCCTCACTATGTAGCCCAGGAAGGCCTCAAACTCAGCAATCCTCCTGTCTCTGCCTCCCGAGTGCTGGGAGGACAGGCGTGAACCACCACATCTGGCAATGTGGTATGCGGTATTGATGGCTGGTGGGAGTGAGTCGCCACGCCCAGCATTCTATGTGGTCACCGGGATTGAGCTCATGACCTTGCACTTGCGAGGCAGGCACCAGAACCACTGAGCTAAATCCCTGGCCCGTCAGGGCAGAGACTTTTAGCACAGGCCTGTCGCTATAAGTCTGCCATTGCGTAGAGAAGACTTTTCCACATTCACAAGAGAGGAATAAAAATCAGGCATGTTGTCCATAAAGCTCAAGTGATTTCACGCTTATGAGGTTATGGGAATTGAAACTTCACTACTTTTTATATTAAACATTATTTTCTTTTGAAATTGATAGTTTTGTTTTAATATTTGTCACTCACTGAATTCTAAGATATTTTCCAGTTGGCAAGAGATTTGAATCAGTCTCTTCCAATTTTTAAGTATTTCATGGAAAGAAGGAGAAGTCCAAGATCCTGGCCAAAAAAATGAAGCTTTTAGATAACATGTATTATTTATTCACTACATAAGCATTTTTTTCACTTACTCACTGAGGAAATGCACATAGTTGTGGATGTTACAAATAAAAGCAGAATGTATATATAAAAACATACCAATAAAATCAAATTTAAAAAGAAATAAGAGCAGAAAAAAGGTGAAATGCCTGATTTTTATGTATGCAATGTAAAAAAAAGGTAGAATAAAAACTGCCATTATTGAAAGCAATACACGTTAAGTGATAGAAAAGAAAAGAAAAATGAATGATATGGCAGGTCATTTTTTATTTATTTATTTATTTATTTATTTTTGCATTATTCAGTAAACTTTATTGGTACATTATATACACAGCTCACAATCACACAAAACTTTGGGGAATTTCTACCAATATGCGATACAGGTCAATTCTCATTTTTACCCACATCCCTGCCCATCCACCCCCTCCCCACCCCCTATATACATACTCTTATTTTTTGCCAAATCATATTTATCCCTTCCCTCATTATGTTCCCAGACCAAATTCCTATTGGATATTTCCCATTCTACAAAAACTATGATACATTCTAGACCTCCTTTACCTCTGCAGGTACTTATATCAAAGAAAAGATCCGATATTTGCATATCTGTGTTCTATTTATTTCACTTATTAGTGGCAGATCATTTTATGTAGAAAAGGTCAACAGTGGCTCAAAACTGTCCTAACCTTAGATAGCAGTGATGTGAAATAAAACGTCTTTATGATGATCTCAATGCAGAAGTTGGATGAGGTGTTGAGATGGTCTCAGGGACATGTAGGCCATGTGGGTGATATCAAGAAATCCACTAGCATCTCACTCTAGAACAGTTGCAGAGCAGAAAGCTAAAGCAGCCATCTGGACTCACGTCTTGGCAAGAATCATAATTGGTGCTAAATACGCCTAAGTAACAGAAGGATTTTTCTGATTTTTTGATTAGAACATGTTTGCAGTGCTTAAGGTTTACAATCGTCTTGGGGGGTTGGTCTGTGGATGTAATACGATTTGTTTCTGTGTTTTAAATCCCCTTTCCTCCTTCTCCCCCTCTAGTTCCCCTTTCCCACTTTTCATTCTTTTTGGTATTATTAACCTTGGGTCATTTTGAAGTGTATCATGTCCACATTCGTGGAGGTCACTGGGGCCTTGTACCTGCTACATCTTTGCTGGACCCAGGTCCCCACTCTTTGGCCTTCACCACTGGTCCTTGGTCCCCCAAGTCCCTCCCATCTACCAGAGATCCATCTGCTTGATCTACCCTTCCTTTATTTTTCCTTTAGTCT
>PVIC010028006.1:0-23506 GCA_004025085.1 Thryonomys swinderianus
GACAGGGTCTCATTTTTGTAGTTCAGGCTGGCCCTGAGCTCACTATGTAGCCCAGGCAAGCCTGGAACTCAGCAATCCTCCTGCCTCTGCCTCCCAAGCCACCATGGCCAGCTCACTCTGATCTTTTAATCATGTTTTGTGTTTACTCCTTAAAATACTGTCCATAAGGAACAATTTGAATAGACATTTCATCTGGGTTTCAACCTGCCAAAGACTAAAACTAGACCTATCTCTCTTACCATGCATTAAACTAAAATCAAAGTGGATTACAGACCTAAATATTAAAACAGAAACACTAAACCTGCTGCAAAACAGATTAGGTAGAACTCTTGGAAACACTGACTCAGGGAAAACCTTTATGAACAAAACCTCTACAGCACGAGAACTATCAGAAGGAATCAACAACTGGGATCTCATCTTACTAAAAAACTTATGCACAGCAAGAGAGACCACCAGCAGAGCAAAAAGACAAACAATAATATGGGGAAAAATTTTTACCAGCTGCTTCTTGGACAAAGGGCTAATGTCTAGAATATATAAAGTGCTTTAAAAAAATCAGCACCCCCAAACGTAAAGATCTTCCAAAAATGGGCATCTGAAATGAGTAGACACTCTTCAGATGAAGAAGTAAAGGTAGCTAAGAAACATATGAAGAAATGTTCTCCATTGCTGGTCATTTGAACGATGTAGATGAAAACATGACTGAGATTTCATCTCACTCCACAAAGCATGGCTGCTATCATGAAATCAACAAACACTGCTGAGGTTGTAGGGAGAAAGGAACCCTTCTCCACTGTTGGTGGGATTGTAGACCTGTGGAGATCAGATTCCTCAAAAAAAACTAGGATCAGAGGTCCCATTTGACCCTGCTATTCCCCTGCTAGGTATTTACACAAAAAAATTAAGAGATTAATATCACAGTGACATATGTGTACCCATGTTTATAGCAACTTAGTTCATGGTAACCAAATCTTGGAAACAAACCAAGTGCCCATCAACTGGAGACTGAATAAAGAAGATGTGGTTCTTTTATAAAATGAAGTATTATTCTGCCATAAAGGATGATAAATGTTAGTCATTGATGTTCAAATGAACATACCTTGAGGACATACTCAAAAGTGAAATAAATAGGGCACAGATGTGAAAATACTGTGTATTTTCTCTGGTATGAGAAACCCAAGATTTAAATGAGTTCTAAAATGTATGGTAGTGCTCGCTTCGGCAGCACATATACTAAAATATATGGTAGATATTGTGAAATAGAAAACATTCAAAGGGAAAAGGGTAGGGGTAAGTAAAGAAGGGAGAGAAAAATTTTGATTTAAAAAAAGGAAGCAAAACTTACGTATACAGGGGGGAGGAGGGTTGTGTGGTGGGCAGGGGAAGGGAAAAAATGAGAATTAAATTGTGTCATATATTGTTAAAAATTATCAATGTCAAGTGTGGTCGTGATGTTTATGTAGAATGTACTAAAAAATCAACTCTTTAAAAAGACATAAAAATGACCACTGACTCATGAAAAGATGTTTAACATTGTTGGTCACTAGGAAAATATAAAGCAAAAATATAATTGATGATTCACATCCCCAAGAATTCTATTAATAAGACAGACAATAACAATTATTGACCACTATATAGTGAACCTTAAATCCTCTTACATTGCAAAGAGGAATGTAAAATGTTGCAGTCATGTTGAAAAATATTTTAGCCATTTCTTAAAAATAAAAGCCTAAATGTATTAACATTACTCTGCAATTCTAATCCTAGATATGAAAAACAAAAGTGCTTGTGTTAGGGCTTACATCTAAATGGCCCCCAAAACCCTACCCACTTATACCTGAAGCTTCTGGTAGTGGCTAGATCATGTGTGCATGATACTAGGTTAGTCCTCTGATGGGTTTAGCATAGCTTTAGGTGTGAGTAAATGTATTAGTTGAAGGAAGAAGACTTACCCTGGATGTGAGTGGCACCAACCAATAGACTTACATCCTGGATGGAATTAAAAAGGAAAAACAGAAGAAAGGCTGTAGTTTTGTGCCAGCCTTACAATAAGCTCTTTCTCTTCTGTTGTGCCCTCTGCCATGCTGTCCTGCCTTGGAGCCAATCAATTATAGACTGAAACTTCTATAAAATATGAGTTAAAGTAAGCCATTCCTCTTTAACTTGTAGATAGATGTCAGGTATTTGAAAAAATAACTTTGACAATGAAAAGAAACAAAGTACCAGTACTACAATATGTGGCAATATGAATGAAATTTTAAAAAACTGTACTTGATAAAAGATTTTAAGCACAAACATTCACATATTGTGTCATATAATTTATATGAATTTCTAGAAAATTCAAAATTATGACACAAAGTTGAGTACTAGTCGCCTAAAGATTGTAGAGTTAAGTGAGAGGAGGGATACAGAGTTCTGAACATGAGGTTCTTTTCTGGGATGATGAAAACTTTCTAAAATTACATAGTTGAGTTAACTTTATGAATTTATTGAAGATCATTGTATTGTGTACTCAAAATGAGTGAATTTATTATATGTAAAACAATGCTTCCAATAAAGCTATCAAAACATCCTAAGTTCCATCATATATATATATAAGAAAATATTAATATTTCTTTCATGCTGATTAATAAAACTGATTATTAATCATAACATTTCTTTGTATGAGAATACAACCAGAAATTGAGTAGTTTCTTCCAGGTGGAGGGTAATAAAGCTCAGTGAATTTCCAGTATATGATTCTTTTGTAGAGTTCTTGACTATTAACTTGACAGTATATCATAAATTTGGAATGAATAGAGTAGGACTGCCTGCATGGTACCAGTAAGTAGCTTCTAATACACAGGTTCTAGGCTTGTCTGCCACTAACAGCAGGTAGGTCTGTGGCTTGTGAAGGTCACTGAGACCTTAAGATGGTTCACAAAGATCACTATAACCAGAAGTGTGGAGATCTGATAGTTTAATTCCAAACTAAATTAGTGATAAAGTGTTGAGCTGTATTTCTTACATTCCTTGTTTAATTTCTGAAACAATGTTGGAGGACAAATGTATCAAGAAATAAGAAGATTATACAAAAAAGCTCAATCTGGTCCTCTAAAAATGTAAATTCAAGATATTGTTTAATTACAGCACAAACATGGTGTTTTTTACTTAATCCATTTAAGTTATAAAATTTATTATATAAATTGATTTCAAGAGCATCGCTAAACACTAAAAGGTCATAATCCCAGAAAACCATGTTGGTTAAGACCTTGGGGAGAGACCAGGTGAGCACAGCAAAGTCCTTAAAGATGCACTGAAACACCAAAGTAGATGTGGAGTTCTAGTGGAAAATACAAAACACAACTTGAAACTTCTAAAGTGAAGGGGACACCTTGTAATACAAAGAAACAAAGTCGGAACTAGTCCAGCCTGCCGTGTTACACTGCAGTCACAATCAAATGAGGCTCTTGATGCACACTTGAGCAGGAGACAGCACTATAGGGTGTCACCAGGAAGCACGGAAGGTGCCAGGGGAGGAGTCGGAAAGGTGTAGGCTGCCTATTGCCTGTGGCAACCCACTCCATATTGTCGAGGGGAGCTTTTGTGAACAGCAGAGTAGCCCTATCTGTTTTGCTTCCACTTGAGAATGGGGACATTTCTACCCTGAAGCTATGGCAGCAGTCTGCAGATGATCACTGAGTAATGCATACAGTAGATATTTCTGATTGTACTCATATAAGCCATGATCCATGATATATTTTTGAGAATTCAGAATGCCTGATAATAAAACTCTCCATTAAATAATTCTATCATATTTGTTGATTGGAAGAAATAGGCTGTATCAGTTAACTAATAGTTTCGTATGTACAGATTTTTGCATCAGTATGTCAAGTACACATTAAGTTGTACTTCATGAATTTATGTTTCATAATTCTGATTTCCTCATACCTATTTTAATAGCTCAATTTTATACCACACATTTAACATGAAACTAACTAGTATTCTATGGTAAAACCATTGAAAAATAAAACAGTTTTTCAGGAAACTATTTTTTCTACAAGTAGAATGACTGCAGGTTAGACTAGCAGATTTAATTTTATTTTCAAATTCTAGGAATATGAGACATGAATTGTTATCGGGCTTTCATTATTTACTCAGTTCTGTGCGCTTTTTTTTTTTTTTTGCATTTCAATAGTGTAAAAAAGCCATAAAGAGCATCCTACAAAAATGTACCTACTTACCAGCCCTGGAGCCATTTCTGTACGACGCTCCTCCAAATATTCTGAAGCATGTCCTGGGACAGTTCAGTAAGGTAAGAAAAGCACTCTCACCTTCCTGCCTGAAAGAAGGGGAAGAAAATGAAAATGATTGGCTGCCTTATTTTTTCTGTTTTCTTTTGTTCTGTCAGTTTGTTTTCTTCTGTAAAATGGGGTTCTGGGTTTTATGACAACTCTCATCAATCTATCTACAAGGGAAACAAAAGTAAATAAAGTAAATAAAACACTTGTGCCCCCATGCTTTTTTTTTTTGTTTTTTGTTTGTTTTTTTTTTTGAGACAGGGTCTCGTTCTGTAGTTCAGGCTGGTCCTGAACTTACTATGTAGCCCAGACTGGCCTCAAACTTACAGTAATCTTTTTGCTTCAGCCTCTTGAGTATTGGGAGTAGAGGCAGACACCACCATGCCTGGCCATCCCGCAGCCTCTGTACTGCCATTGTTTATGGTCTCAAGAAATACATTGTGTATCAGAACATAAGAACCTCATAATACAAATAAATAATTTCTAGGTCTTGACAAAAAGAAACTCTACTACTTCTGTACTTAGATTTACAGTCTAATGCCTTATTACAGTCTAATTTTTCCAGTATCTTAGTTTCACTCACTTGGAGCGCAACAGCACTCTTAACAAGAGAAAGAAAAGGGTCTCTGAACCCCAGAAATATTTTTTTTGAGACAGGGTCTCTCTTTGTAGTTCAGGCTGGCCCTGAGCCCACTATGTAGCCCAGGCAAGCCTTGAACTCAGCAATCCTCCTGTCTCTGCCTCCCAAGTGCTGGGATTACAGGTGTGAGCCACCACGCCTGGCGAACCCCAGAAATATTTTTCACAAAGTCCATGCACTTTATGAGAGATGCTCCCAGCTGATCATTTGCAGCACTTGTGACTTTTTCACAAATAGTTTTAACCAGTGAAGTGGTCATATTTACGATGTGGTTGTGGGTTAAATGGTAGTGAACAGTAGTAAGGTAGAAAGATTGAGCTGCCAGAAGTGGACATAACTAGCACAACTGACTACTCATAAGCAGCAAGATAATAACATCATTAAACACTCACGGAGCATCAGGCAGGGAATCCTAAGATGTCAAGAACTGAACGAACTGTGTCATGGCACCTGGGTGCACAGCCTGCATGCCTTGCTGAGAGCATTCACTTGGTTGGACCACACTTTTCTATAACTTCTGACTGCGAGCTGCACTGGAAGGATTCGAGGAGACCATCAAGACACACAGTGGAGACAGTGACCTGGGAAGATGTAGCTGTGAACTTCACCAAGGAGGAGTGGGCTGGGCTGAATCTCTTCCTAAAGAAGCTGTGAAGAGGTGTGATGTGTGAAACATTTTTGCACTTGAGTGCTGTAGGAAGGACCTTGGAAAAATAGAAAATTGAGGAGTACAAAAATTGCTCAAGAAATTGAAGGTAATTTGTATTAATGAAGAGAAGAAATACTTTCTAAGAGTCAGTGTATAAGCAGAAATATGACAACCATAGAAACTGCAAGTGAAGCCATGTGCAAATTCACTTAATCTCACAAAAATTCTCCACATATTCATGCAGAAATGAAAAGGTAGCAAAATGCTACCAAGAAAAAGCTGGAAATCAACCAGAAAATATTTTTTTGGACTTCAGAAGCTCATGAAAACAAGCAAAATGTGTTTTGAGGGCCAGAGATTTAGCTTAGTGGTTTCAGCACCTGCCTAGCAAGTGCAAGGTCCCTGGTTCGATCCCCAGTAACCACATACAACACCAGGAGTGGTGGCTCACACCCACCTGCAATCAGTACCATATGCCACATTGCTGGGTTTGGTGGCTCAAGCCTGTAATCCCAGCACTCAGGAGGCAACGGCAGGAGGATTGCAGAGTTTGAGCCTGCCTGGGCTTCATAGTGAGCTCAGGGCCAGCCTGAACTACAAAGTGAGACCCTGTCTCAAAAAAAAAAAAAAAAGTGTTTTGAAGCCACCGAACAGCCTTGTATCTAGAAAGCCCCTGAGTGGGTGTTTGTCATTAGATGTAGCCATTTTACCTCACAATGTACTGAACCTAAATGAGTATGTGGGATTTGACGACAAGCTGCAATGAACATGGCAAAACCTGTGGTTATTTCAAGTCCTTTCAGAAGCATGGAAGGACAGACTGGAGAGAAACCCTATCAATATGAGCAGTGTGGGCAAACCTACCCTGATCCTAGTGAAATTACTCACCCTGGAGAGAAAAGTATTGTATGCAGTGAGGGAAAAGATTTGATGCTCAGTTTACATGCCATAGATATAGACACATTTACAGTGGTGACAAACCCTGGGTATGTAAGCAATGTGGGAAAGCATTTGACACATTCAGAAACTGTCAGAGACATCAAAGCATTCACACTGGTAAGAAACCTTTTGTATAAGTAATGTGGGAAAAGCATTCAGCAAACACAGCCCCTGTGAAATACATGAAAGGACTTACACTGGGGAGAAAACCTATGTGTAAACAATGCAGGAAAGCTTCCAGGACACAAGATAATTGTCAAATACATGAAAAACTCAAACTGATGAGAAGTTCTATGTATGTAAACAATGTGGGAAAGCTTTCAGAGACACAGTCACTGTGAGATACATGAAAGAACTCACAAAGGGGAAAAACCTTTGTATATAAGCAATGTGGGAAAACATTCAGCACCCAGAGTAGCTATCATACATGAAAGTACTCACACTAGTGAGAAGCCCTGTGTATGTAAGCAATGTGAGAAAGCATACAGCAGACACTGTCACTGCCAGGTACATGAAATGACACACACCGGTTAGAGATCCTGTGTATGTAAGCAATACAGAAAGAGATTTGCTGATAAGTCTTCACTCAGAGACATAGGCAAACTCACACCCATGAGAAGCTCTTTGTATGTGAACAAAGTAGGAAAGCATTCAGTAGATACAGTTACTGTCAGGTGCATGAAAAGACTCACAGAAGAGAGAAACCCTACTCATGTAAGAAATGAGGGAAGAGATTTGCTAGTCAGTTCTCCTTTTTCAGGCATAGATGGGCTCATACTGGGGAAGAACCCTCTGAATATATGCCATGTGAAAAAGGATTCAGTTAAGTTTTTTTATCAACTACAGGAAAGAAATCACATGGGAGAATCTTTTCATATATAAACTTATTTGGGAAACCTGTGAAATTTTCTCATGTAATAGAGACATACACATTAACTGAAAAATTTGGTGTCAATATTTCTTCATAAATTTTCTAGAAAATACCCAGATGGAGACAGTTTAGAATGTATTCATTCTGGGTTTTTCTGTGAATTATTTCTCAATATTTTTACTATAAAACTTCTGACATAATGCTGGGTGTGGTGGCTCACGCCTGTAATCCCAGCACTCTGGAGGCAGAGACAGGAGGATTGCTGAGTTCGAGGCTTGCCTGGGCTACATAGTGAGCTCAGAGCCAGCCAGAACTACAAAGCGATACCCTGTCTCAAAAAAAAAAAAAAAAAAACCAAAAAATTACTGACATAATTTTGTCTAAGCCAGTGTCTTTAAACTTAATATATACTATCTCCTAATTAAATAAGACTAATTGAAATATAACTTCACTTCCAAGTACAGTTAACATTTATGTGGCTTTTATTTATTTTATTTTTCAGTTGGAATGTATAAAGTCCTAAAAAAAGTTTGTTCATTTTTTTAAAAAAGAACTGATTTATAAAATAATGAAGCTTATTGTGGTAGTGCATAACACTAATGCCACAGTCTGAGAAGTTGAGGCAGGAGGATCACAGATTCAAGGCTAACCTGGGCAACATAGTAAAACCTTGTTTTTTAAAAAATACTGGAAGTATACCTGAATGCACAGGCCCTGGTTCAGTCCCTAATACTGAAAAAAGAAAAAGAAAAAAGAGAGCAAGCAAGAGAGTGAGAGAGAGAAAAAAAAGAAAATTAGGCCTGGGCAAGTCTTATATCATAGTGGTAATGCTCACAGATTAGGATTCAGAGTGCCTGAATTCCCAATTTAACAGCTCTGGTTCTTTGGCAATCTTGACCTCTCTAAACCTTAGTTTGACTACCTGTAAAATGGGAATGATAGTGCTCATTTTATAGGATCAGTATAAAGGTTAAACAAGGTATTGTATGTAAAAACATTATATCAATCGCAGGAATGTATTAAACACTAAAAATTATGAGTTGTTTTAAGGAAATAAAACATGCAAATGTTTAAAGCTAATGTTTTTAATACTAAATTTACTTGAACAGTCAGTTACAATGGTACCTGAATATAGTACTGCAGTTTATATTCTACTTTTGACAAATAGTAAACATACACTATAGGTCCTACAGTTAAGTAGCATACTCATCTGACTCTACTCAAGGTTTTTAGTTCTCTGAGCTCCTTCCATGATGCCCCACAACCTGGCTGACCCTTGATCTCTACTGCTACTGGAAAACAGGGTTTTTATTAGTGAAGCCACTGCTGGATACAATTTTGTGCATCATGCACATCTTCTGTCTTCCTTTTAAGAAAATAATGAAAGTTTTTTTTGGTCTCTTAACTATATAGTGTGAGAGAGATATGAAATGCTGCCTTAACAAGCCAAGTGAATAAATAAATAAAGCAAAAAAAAGAAAAGACTAAACTACTTCAAGGAGAATGTCAATCCTTTTGTGTATTTTTGGCTGCTACATAAGAAACTGGTCACCTTGTTTGACCATGTAAGAAGGAGAGGGAGTGAGGGCTGAGTGGTCACCTGTGGACATAGTCATCAGCTCTTGAAAAGGGACAACTGACATTAGTTTTAAAAGTTTCATCTTGTGGTTTAGTCTAGTAAGTAATACTGGCTTTACTGAATTTGCTGTGAAAATAAACATTCATCTCTTTAAGAGTTCAGAATAAGTAACATATTTGATATTTATAGAAGTTAGCCACTGTGAAAAAAATCAATATATATTATATATTCTTTTTTAAAAATTGTTCTGAGTTTATTGATACATTTTAGATATAAAATAGGGTCATATTCAACATTATAAATTTGTACCTCAACATGGTATTTCTTTTTTTTAACATATTTCTTGATTCTCATTTTTTCCCATTCTTCTGCCCTCCATACCACACCCTGTATACATAAACTTTGTTTCTGTTTTTTAATTTTTACCATCAAATTGTTTCTTCCCTTTCAATACTTTTTCCTATTTCCCATTTCTTTTTTCTCTTGGAATATTTTCTTCCTATTTCACAACACCTATCATACATTCTGGACCTCATTTCCACCTTTAGTTTCTCATACTAGAGAAACAATACTGTATTTAAACATTTATGTCCTATTTGTTTCACTTATGAATGTATCTTTAATGTACTTCCATTTAAATATAAATATCTGTAGTTTATCATTTCTTATGACTGAGTAATACTCCATTTTGAAAAATAAACACACATCTTTATCCAGTTGATCAGGATTTGAGCTGTTTGCAAGATTTAGCAATTATGAAATGTGCTGCTCTAAACATGAGTTAGACCTGTTGCTGTGATATTATGCTTTTAATTCTTTTGTATATATATTCAACAGGGAAATAGTGAGGTCAACTGGGACCTCTAATCCTAGCTTTCTGAGGAATTCTACACTGATCTCCACAGAAGTTTCACCCATCTACATTCCCACCAAAAATGGAAAAGGTTACTTATTCCCATAGCCCCACTAGCATTTGTCGTTGGTTGATTTCTTGATAGCAGCCATTCTCTGTGGAATGAAATGGAATCTCAGCATTGTTTTTCATGTGCATCTCTTCAATGGCCAGTGACACGGAGCATTTCTTCATATGTTCCTTTGCTCCCCTTATTTTTTCATCTGAAAAATGTCTGTTCATTTCAGATGCCCATTTTTAAATTTAATGTCTAAATTTGAGGTGACTGATTTTTTTTAAGTTCTTTAAATACTCTAGATAGTAGTTCTTTGTCTAGGAACAGCTAATAAAGTTTTTTTCCCAAATTGTAGGCTTTTTGCTCTGTTGGTTATTCCTCTTCTGAAGAAGCTTTTTAATGAGATGAAATACTATTTATTCTTTCTGCTAGTGTCTGTGCTGCTGAAGTTTTGCTCATAAAGTCTTTCCCTATGTCAATGTCTCTAAGAGTTCTACATAATGTATCTTCCAGCTGGTTTACTGTTTATATTTTAATATTTAAGTCTCTAATCCACTTTTAGTTTAGTGCCTGGTGAAAGTCATAAATCTTGGTTGAAAACCAGTTTTTCCAACACCATTTTTTAAAGAGGATATTTTTCGTCCATTGAGGATGTTTGGCTCATTTGTCAAACAAGAGATGGGTTAGTATGTCTGGAGTAGTTTGTACATATTTTAGTCTGTACCACTGATCCTTGGGAATGTTTGTCAGTACCATGCCATTTTTATCACAATGGCTTTGTAGTATAGTTTCAACTTGGGATTGTGATACTTCTTGCCATGTCCTTGTTGCCTAGAATTGCTTTTTTTTCTGTTAGATTTCCTTGGTTCCAGATTTTTTTTTGATTACTTTCTCTAGATCTGTGAAATGTGCTGCTGGGATTGCAATTGAGATTGTACTGAATCTATACAGTAGTTTTGGGAAAATGGCCATTTTGATGATATTGGTTCTTCATATGTATGAACAACAGATGTCTTTCTATTTTGGGATATCTTCTTTAATTTCCTTTTCCAGGTTGCTATAGTTTTCAGAGTAGAGATCTTTCACTTCCTTTGTTAGATTGATTCCTAGATATTTGATTTTTTACATGCTATTGTGAAAGGAAATCTTTCTTATATTTCTCTCTCAGTCTATTATGTGTGTATAGGGAGGTTATTGATTTTTGGGTGTTGACCTTTTATCCAGCTCCTGTACTGAATCTGGTGATTAAGTCAAGCAGTTTTTTTTTTGTTTTGTTTTGTTTTTTTGAGACAGGATCTCGCTTTGTAGTTCAGGCTGGCTCTGAGCTCACTATGTAGCCCAGGCAAGCCTCGAACTCAGCAATCCTCTTGTCTCTGCCTCCCAAGTGCTGGGATTACAGGCATGAGCCACAATGCCCAGCACTGTGGTATGTGGTATTGATTGTTGGTGGGCGTGAGTCTCCACACCCAGCATTGTATGTGGTTACTGGGGATCGAACTCAGGACCTTGCGCTTGCAAGGCAGGCACCAGAACCACTGAGCTAACCCTCCGGCCCCAGTCAAGCAGTTTTTTTACCTGATTTTTGGGGATTTTCTTTATAGAGTATCATGTCAAGAGCAAATAGTGACAGCCTAACTCCTTCCTTTCTATTTTTATTCATTTATTTCTTTTTCTTGTCTAATTGCTGTGGCTAATGTTTCCAGAACTATATTGAACAGATGTAGTGATCCTTATCTTGTTCTTGACCTTAGTGTGAAAGGTTTGTTTTGACCATTTAGTATGATGCTGGCTGTTGGTTTCTCATAACTAGCTTTTATTAGGTTGAGATAAAGCCCATCTATTCCAATTTTCTGGAGAGTTTTAACCATGAATGGGGCTTGGATTTTGTCAAGTGCTCTTTGTGCATCTACTGAGATTATCATAAAGTTTTTGTTCTTGAGTCCGTTAATATAGTGTATTACTTTTATCTGTTTACATTTGTTGAACCACCCTTTTATCCTAGAGATGCATCCAACTTGGTCAGGGCTTATGAGCTTCTTGATGATCTTCTACATTTCATTTACAAACATCTAAATAAGGACTTTTGCACCTATATTCACTAGAGATATTGGCCATAGTTCTCTTTCTTGGTTGAGACTTTCTCTGCTTTTGGAATCAAGGTAATAGTTGCTTTGAGGAATGAATTTGGGAGTCTTGCATCCCTTTCAATTTAAAGAGTTTGAGGAGTAGTGGCATTGGCTCTTGTCTAAATGTCTTTTAGAACTTAACAAGGACACTGTCAGGACCAGGACTTTTCTTCATTGGTACGTTTTTAATTACCTTTTCAATTTCACTGATTGATTTGGGGATGTTTTGAGTTTTTATATCTTCTCATTCAACTTCAGAAATCATATGTATCTAGGAATCTGCCCATTTCTTCTGTGTTTTCCATCTTTTAAAGTAGGTGTTGACCATCCTCTGGATTTCTGCTGGATCTGTCATGGTTTCACCTTTTTCATTCCTACTTGCATGGATTTGAGCCTTTTACTTCTTTTTTCAATAAAGTTAGATAAGGGTTTGTATATTTTGTTTATTCTTTTGAAGAACCAACTTTTCATTTCATTGATTTTTTTGGTATTGTTCTCTTAATCTCCATTGAATTATTTTCTGCTCTGATACTTATAATTTCCTCCCTTTCTTGAGCCTTGGCTTTGTCTTGTTCTTTCTTTTCTAGAAGTTTTAAGTTCAGAATTAGGCTGTTTATTTGAGTTCACTGTATTCTAGTATGGGCATTCACTGCTATGAATTTTCCTCATAGCACTGCTGTAATTGTGTCCCACAGATTTTTGTGGGTCATACCTGCATTATCATTTAATTGTAGGAAACATATAATTTCTTCTTTAATTTCTTCTGTGACCCATTTATTACTCAGAAGTGCATTATTCAATTTCCATGTCTTTATGACATGAAATTGAAAATGCCTTGCCTAATAGCTTCATTCTGTTAGGCCTCTTGGAGTTGTGAGCTTCACTGTCTTTTTATAGGGTACTGTTTAGAATGAACTATTTTATAACACAGGTTTCTTCGTGGTGCAATTATCTTATTTCACCACTGATTTTGGAAGATAAGGTTGGAAGTTGTTTTCTTTTAGGGCTTGACATACTTCACTCAAGGCTCACCTTGACTTGAGAGTTTGTGTTGAAAAGTCTGCCATCATTCTGATGGGATTTCCTTTATATGTGATTTGTTTCTTTTCTCTAACTGCTTTCAATATTTCCTTTTTATGTTGGGATTTTTGTATTTTGACTATAATATGCTTAGGTGTGTATTTTTTATCATGGTTAGTTAGAGTCTTGTATGCCTCATTTATGTTTATGTCAGATCCTTTTCTTCTGTTTGGGAAGTTTCCTGCCATTACACCTGTAAACAACTTTTCTAATGTCATTTTCATTATCTCCTGTTTCTTTATTGACTCAGATCAGTCTTATGTTATTCTTCTTTGTATCACCTAGCAACTGCTGGATTGATTTCTCATGGTCCTTACTATTTTTAAGAAATCTTTCCTTTCCTTGTTGCTAACTGCAATCCTGTCTTTTATGTCTGAAATTCTGACTTTGGATTCATTAGCTCAGTTGAATAAGCTTTCAGTGGTGCCCTTAATCTCTTGAATTTCTATTTAAATATGTTCATTTGACTCTATTTGTTTTCTTTTTTGGGATTCTATCATGTTCCAGAAGTCCTTTTTTTTAATCTGTGTCTTTCACCATGATAATCATCTCTGCTGTTATCTGAGAGATTATATCTGATTTCATTTTTTCCAGAACCTCTTTTGTTTATAGTTCAGGGAGGCCAGGTGGTAAGTTTCAGGTTGGTCAATTTCATTGGTCCCTAACTTTCCTAATTTTGGATATCTGGAATTCTGGGTTTTGATCTTGTTTTGGTGTTTTCTTATTTTTATTTTGTTCCAGTTGTTGATGGTTTTTTAATTCCTGGTTTTATGTCACTAAACTTAGTACAAGTAACTTTCTTGCTAATATTTAGAACCTTAATATTTACTTTCTGGGTCATCTTCTTGATATAATTGCATTAGGCCTCTTCAAAGTCCCAGCACCACCACAGTACTTCCTCTCTGCATGCAAGACACAGGTATAGACTCTGTGGCTCCCCTTCACACAAAAGTCTCCTGAGAAATCTGGGCCCAAGCACTGTGCAAAGCTTGGGGCAGGGTCCTACACTGAAGGCCTCTCCGAGTTCCAGCACAGCTATCACACTTGCTCAGTGTATGTAGATACCTACATGGAGTCTCTGGAGCTCTTTCTCACATGATGGTCTGGTGAGAAGTCAGGACCCAAGCACTGTGCAGAAGTTGGGGTAGATTAGCACCCCACAGGCCTCCCGGTGCAGCTGCCACACTTACTCAGTGTGTGCAGACAAGTAGATGGAGTCTCTGGGGCTGCTCCTCACAGGATGGCTGAATGAGAGCTTAGGGTACAGATAAATCTATCATATACTCTTATAAATATTCCTTTGGGAATAGTTGCAGAATTTTCTACTTTTTAAAGGTTTCTTAAAGGAAGTAATGCTTGCATTAAACAGAAAGGTAGTAACTCAGCAAAAGAGAGGAAGTCTGTGGTGTGTGGAAGGCATCCTAGGGACAGGAGACAGCAAGGGCATAGGCAGAAGTGTCATAACATGTATGCTTTGATGTTACAGAAACATTTTAAGATGAAGACGTGGTAGGATCTTGGAGAGGTATTTTGGGAGCTGGGTGGACCCACAGTACACAGGACCTTGTGTACTATGTTAAGGAGCTTGCCCTTAATTTATTGGAGTAAGTGGACAGACCTCCAGTGGGAGCAATTTTGCATTTTACAGTCTGCATGGATATGCTTTACTGGAGTTCGTTGCCTCATTCCATCTCCACAATGTAAAAAAGTTCACACACTTCTGCAAAGAACACATCGCACTACCAGTCATCAGCAGATTTGGGTTCGTTAGGGTACAGGTTCATTGGGCATACATTTTTATATATTTCCTCAGGTAAACTACTGGTTTTAAATAGCCATGATCTAACTTGGAAAAGAAAACCTGACGTTTTTATTTCTTCACTTTTTAAGGTGCTGCCACATGATAGTGAAGCTCGTCGACTTTTTGTGACAAGTGGTGGACTTAAAAAAGTTCAAGAGATACAAGCAGAACCTGGTTCTCTCCTTCAAGAGTACATCAACAGTATTAACAATTGTTACCCAGAGGAAGTAGTCAGGTGAGGAGAATGGCTCACTGTGTCACGATGTGAACTTCAAAATACTCCATGAGGCCAGGGTGCAGCTTTAACTCTACCTTGATCTCTTTCCCCCTTGCAAGTTAAGTAATTATGTTCTTATTGACACACATTTTAAATCGATCTGGATGGAATAAATATCATTTAAAACATTTCTGTATAAAATATACTTTATGAAAAAATTACCAAATACAGAGTATAAATCACATTAATGATTGTTATGACTGCCTGATTTAGAAAAGGCCTATATACTCTGATTTTCATAGTTTCTTGCATATCATTTTTCTTAAAACTCATATTCACATTAATGAAGGTATTCTAAGTAGAAAAAGATATTGAGTAATGAAATTTACTACTTAACTGTAAAAACTGCGTATTTTTATGATAGGTGGGTAACAGAGTAATATAGCAGGAAGTAACATGACAGTTTCAGGATTTTTTTTTTTTTGAGTGCTGAGAAGCCCAGCCCCACACATGCTGGGCCAGAACTCTTCCATAGAGCTGTACTCAACTCAGATTAGTCTCTTTTTAAATGAAGTCATTTTGTGGAGCATTAAACATTAGCTAAACCTAAGACTCACTTCTTGTAAGCCTCGAGAACTATATTGTTAAGCCTCCCTGCAAAGCAAAGTTCCCAAGAAAAAATTAAAAATGCTTAAAAGTATTGAGTCTTAAAAAGTACCCACAAAACAAATAAAAGGCATATTTTCTTATATTTTTTAATCTTTCATTTTTCTCTTTAACTTTAGAAAATATGAATTCTGGTTATTAAAGTTTACATGTTATATGTAAATTACCACTTTTATCTGTTTATAGTTCCTATTTGATATCAAATGTTTTCATATTTTAAATTAATTTATTAATTTATTTTGGTTTTTTGAGGGCAGGTCTCACTATGTAGTTCAGGCTGTCTTTGAACTTACTATGTATCCCAGGGTAGCCTGAAATTTGTGGCGATCCTCCTGACTTAGCCTCCTGAGTGCTGAGATCATGGGTGGGCATCACCATGCCCTCCTTAGAGATTTTAATACATGTATTTTCATAAGTTCAGGATGTGACTTTAAAAGCACACAACTATGTATGTGAATGGAAACCACTTTATTCTTATGAAAGTTTGTGTTCAGCTGAAGAACTTTGAGAAGGGAGTCATTAGCTCCAATAAATAACTTCTTTCTGATTTTTATTAGTATATGTTTACAGTAGTTATTGCATTTACTGTGAAGTATTTATACATGAACATAATCAATCTTAATTTGTTTTATTGCATCCACTACCCTTTCCCCCCTTCTTTTTGCATTTCTTGGTGATCTCTTTTTCAAAATATTTTTATTGTCCAATTTTGAGATATGTTATTTCATTTTTCTTTCTCTGTTTAAGCATTATGAGGTAAATAAAATTTAATTTTACACTAATATTGAAGAAACTATGTAGCAATACTTAGCCACTATTTTTAATTATTTGTTTTAATGGCAAAATGCATATTAAGCAATTTTTAATTTTGTTGCAAAAATAAATGATTAAATAAGATGATTCTAGTTAGATTTAAGTTGATGGTAGCAAGAGTATCATTACTAAAGGAGAATACCACCCTTTACCCTGATGAGAAGCTATTTTTGAATTCCTTAGCACCAGACAGACTTACTTAGAGTGGGACTTTCTGACAGTTATGGACACCATGATGTATTTATTTATCCCACTGCATTCTGAAATACCTGTGTCTGTACACACGTATGGGCAGTTAGGTCATGGTGAGTGTATATGTATTGTGCTTATGAAGGTGAGGAAGGTAAGTACGGAGCACATTTTCTTTCTTTTGGGGATCCTAGACACCTTACAGTCTCTAAGAACTTCAAGGACAGAGGTGTGGCAATGGAAGTTAGCTTGGAAATGATCCAGGTAAAATCTCAAGATTTACTGGTCAGCCCTGCCAGATATATCAGGACTGATATTTTAAATCAACAATCCCCAATAGAAATATTTAAGGCACATGTGTGATCTCACATTTTCTGGTAGCCAAGCTTTAAAAAGTAAAATGAATCAGAATAAGTAAAAGTCTGATATATCCAAATGTAATTTCAGCTTGTAGTCAATGTAAAATTCATTAATTCATTTTTTGGCATTTTTATTATGTCACTTCCAGCATGTCTTTAGATGCTAAATTTCACTGGATATAGTTGACCTGTATTTAGATTATATACAAATTATGGTTGAAAAAATAGACTCATAAGTTATTCCAAGTACACCAAACATTTTCAATAACTGAACTGGGTGTTGGTTTAAAAAGTAACTAAATATAAAAATTCAGTTTCTTAAGCACATTCACTATATTTTCGAGTGTCAACCTCAGATGTTTAAATGGCATGATTTTTAAAGATTTTTTTAAAGAAGGAAATCTATCTGTTGCATTTATATAAAAAACACTTGTCATACACTTGACACATTTATAAGGCCTAGACAGGTGAAGTAGCCTTTAAAATTCAATTCAGACTGAGGAGAACAGTTGTGAATTCCTCAGAGAAAATAATCTCCTGTTGACAGTCTTTTAAAAGGAGGCTGGCCTTTTGATGAGAAATGTTCCTTAGCTTTTTATGTACATATGTATGCTCTAGTTAACGATGAATATGTATAAGCACACTACTCTTTTTATCTACTTTGATAAATGGTGAAAGCAATTAGTATGATACAAAGTCAGAGTTTTTAAATGAAGCGTCTACACATAGATTAAAAATACTTAAGGACAAAGTGGGTCCCTAACACCATGTTTTGTCTAGAGAAAACACTTCCCAGGGACTTATTTTGAATATACTGGAAAATTTAAAATTGTACTACCTCAAGTTTTAAAGTCCATTTCTTATGTATTCTAGAATGCCTGCTAAGTATTATGTGACAGGTTTTTATATACATGTGAGTTATTTCCATATCATATCAAATATCCTATAATGCATTCTTAAGGTACTCAATACTTTCCTACTAAATTTTGTGTAAAATTGTTTGTAAGTATAAATTTCTAGTACTATATGTGTACAAGAACCAATGAAAATGCTTAATTTCCTAGTTTTATATAATCCTAATATTTGAACATTATTTATTGGAGTTTTAATACAAATTTTTATTTTTAATGGATGACCAGATATCATTAAAGCATAGAGTAAAAATTTATTTGTAAGCCAAGCAGAAAACAGACATGGATTAGTAATGATAGGTGTGTGCTCTAACTTTTGAAATAAATCTATTAGGTGTGACTTTTAAAACAGCATTAGTCACTTGGTATGATAGACTTTTTGGGCCACTGTACTGAATCTTGAATGAGTATCTAATAGCAGATTTTCTGTTCCAGGTACTATTCCCCTGGATATTCAGACATGCTTCTGCAGAGAGTGGACAGCTACCAGCCACTTATTAATTAAACTCAGTCATCTTGTTATACACAAATTCATGACAGTTTCATGAGAAATTTGTTAAAATTCTTTCTAAATATTTGAACCAAGTACATTTTAAACTTATTCAGTGTGAAATACCTTGACATAAAATATTTTCAGTTTGCATAACACTTTAAAAATGAGATTTATTCTTAATCATTTGCACACATAGGATTTGTTGGCAAGGTAAATTTTAAATAGATGATAAAAATTTTTAAGACATTTATTGTACCACTAAAAACCAGAAAAAGAAAGTGAGACAGAGACACAGAGACAGATGCAGAGAGAGATATGAAAAGAGAAGAGAAGACACAGAGAGAGAGACAAGACAGGGAGAGTAAGAGAGACTCCCATCTAGATATAGGTGAGAGATGGTGTTCAAAACTCTTATTTTGTCCAGTTCTGAAAGGCACACAGTAGCTAAAGGCCAGGGAAACTGGCCTTGCAGATTACACAGGAGGAGCAGAGAGGACGCAGTTTGAACCAGACTAATGGGAGGAATATTGGGCCCTTGAAAGAGCCTCTGAGGCAGGTAACATAAGTGTATCAAATTGGCACACAGGACCTACTGTCAGGTTTAACCTGTCAGGTTTTTCTAAGAAGTTAAGAAGGTTCTTCTTTATCACAAGTTTTTGAAGTTTGCCTTACAGCCTGCCTAAAATGTTTGCCACCTTCCCTGGGGCTGCAGAGAGTAGAAGTCATTAACAGGCCTTCTACTCTTACACACATGCTCTCTAACCTCATAGAAAGTTTCTTATTCATCTGAATAAGCAGAGAAGCTGGTATGTAAGATGGATCCTTAGCATTCCCTTGTCCTGAGCTCTTCATGCTCCCAGATTTCAAGAGTCACATTTTTAGAGAGTTAGTAAATAATATGAATACTATGAAGCTCAGACTTCACGCCTGATTTTATCCAAGATGGTATAAAAGGGTAAGCTAGAGAATATTTCAATAAAATTTTAAATAAAAACATTAGAATTGTGTTATTTTCTCGTCCAGTGTTCTTCTGACCATGGGGAATCTGTGATCTGATTTAGGAGTCTCAATTATTGGCCGTGTGTCTTTGATCTAAACAAGGGACATTGTTCATATGACCTGTCCCAGAGCCTAAAGATGAGGTCAGTGAGAACCCACAGAACCAGCAGTGGGACAGTGTGGCTTTGTATTTACATTTTCTTCTGCAACTCTACTTTTATTTTTCCTTAGAGGAACCTGCCTGTTCATTTGTAGCATTTGTCTGGATTTGTTTCTATCATCCTTTTATCCAAATAATACATAGCTTTGGTGTGTCTTTTAAAATTCCTACTTACCTAAGACTGTTCTGTTTCTTTTTTTCCTTACATTGATAATGATTTCATTTTATTTTGTGTTTACTTTTGGGGCTAGGGATCGAACCTCTGGCTTTATGTGGGCTAAGTCATCCTACACCTCCAGCTTTGGTTTCACTTTTCAATATATACTTGGGCCTTATTAGTCTTTTTGCAGAAAATTATTTGATTAATTGAATACAATAAAATTTTTCTTCCCCATTTTATATCTTTCTTTGCTCCCTGCCTGTCCAATTTTTTTTTTTAAGACAGGGTCTCACTCCATCATTTAGGTTGATTCTGTGCTCACGATGTAGGCCAGGCAAACCAGGAACTCCCAGCATCTGAGTGCTGGGATTACAGGAGTGAGCCACCACATCCATCATTGTGATATGTGGCTACTTGGGATCAAAACTGGTACCTTGCGCTTGGCAAGGCAGACACTGGAACCACTGAGCTAAATCCCTGGCCCATGTCCAATTTGTTTTATGAGGACTTGATAGGGCTGAACCTCCCAGGGGCCTGGAAGGGATCCATTTATTCTGTAGTTTGTTTCCCAAAAAACAAAGGCACAGAACCAATATCCATGGAAGCAGCAGGAGCAGGCGAGCCACAACCAGGGCTAGAGCTGCTCATCTTTATTCCTTCAGCCCTGTATATTCATTACTAGACATAAGGAGACATACTGAGATGGACTGTCTTGCACATGCATTGTTGATTATGCTAAGTCATGCTTGCATAATTATGTCCATTGTGAACCTGCTCCTCACTGTGGAGTCCTGTCCTTTCACATCCTTATGTGCCCCAGGCTGTGAGTCCATCAGCAGTGTTTCCCATGGAATTTTAACAATCTGAGAACATAGTTTTCACGTTTCTTTATTGACTTTTTTACTTAGATTTCGTGTTGTTAATGATAGAAACTGGTCCATCTTTTTGTTTGTTTTGGGGGGGGTATTTTTGCAGTACTGGAGAATCAAACTCATGACTTTGTGCTTGCAAGGTAGGCCGCAGCACCACTGGGCTAAATTCCCAGTCCCTAACTAGTTTATATAGATTAAAAGATCCTCAGATATTATTGGAATGATTAATTTCCCTTACTTTGTTTTGGCATTATATTTTATATTTGAAATTTTTCACTTTATGCATTCTTTCATATTTATCAAATAGTGCTAAACCAACATTATCATATTTAATCATGTTTAGGTGGGTGTTCATAATTTCAATGTATTCAATTTGGAGGTTTTATGGTCTGAAATATTTCTCAACATGAAGTACACATACCAACTGGATAAGAGAGTTTGGAAGCTATACTTCTTGAAATGTTTATTTTTAATGATACTAAGAGTTGAATCCAGGGCCTCTGAACTGAACTAAGTTCCCAGCCCTGTTTTTTTCATCTTTTATTCTGAGACAGGGCCCTGTTATCAGCCCCCCCAGGATGGGCTCCAATGATCCTCCTGCTTCAGCCTCCCACAGTACTGGGACTATAGGCATACACCACTGAATCTGGTGGTGTCTAATTTTTGTTCATTACTTTATTAGTTCAAAACTATAAATATTTTAAAATAAAATTTTTCATTTGACAGAAAAAATTGTTTCTCATTTATATTGACACTTCCACACCTGCTTTGAATTTTGTCAATGCTTATTTTCTGTGTAGCCTAAACTCGGCCCATTGCTCTTATCCTCTGCAGACTATTTAATATTAAACTACTAGAGCTTCTTACTTATATGAACAAGTGTTTTAGGAGGTCAGCCTAGGAAGAGAATTGACTGAATCTTATTTTTACAGAAATGGGTAATTCCCCTGTAGAGCAGGTGAAATGAATGGTACCTAAAATAGAAGCTTGGAGATCCAGGCTTTTTGTTCCAAGTCTTTTGCATAGTAAGGGTGTTAATACTTGCTTAAGTTACTCAAATATACTTTTGGAACAACCTGTGATGGTTACATAACAGCTGTGTATAAACCTGCCGTGCGATTTATGAAGCCTGACAGTTGATGACAATTGACACACGGGAGACAGCAATTAATTGTACAGTAGCACCAACAGCCTGGTCCCACAGTGGAACTTAAACTAGGTGATTCATGATAAATAAAAACTGTGATCTGCCCTAATGGAATTTTCTAACATAAATACCTTTTCCCAGATATAGGGAGTGGAATAGGCACAAGACACTGATCAGAAAACAAGCATAATTAATTTAGTATATAAAAACATAGGACAGCCTCAAATTTACAGGACTTTCATCTATTTGTCTAACTTTTTTCTCTCAAGCTTTTTCCCTTCTTGTTTCTCAACCTCACTTGAGTTCCTACTTTTAACATAAACCTTGACAGAGAAGGCCATCTCCAAGATGTTAAGTGGAAAAACTAACCTTCAAAAGAATGAAGACTTTTCTGTTGTGCTTTCAAACAGCCAACTCTCTGACTAAGAAAGGTACTAAATAATTACTCAGGCTTTTTTTTTCCATAAAATTAGGTGCTTAGGAAATTTTGATTTGTAGCTCATTTCTTTCAGAATTTAAAAGTACCAAATGGCTGTTTTGCTTGTAACTATTGCATTTACAAGTGGTTATAAGTTTCTAGAAATGTGAATAGCTATTTTAAAAAAATCTTTATTGGTACATTATATATACACATCATAATCACACTCAAGATTCAGAATTTGTACTATTATATGACACGTTTCAATTCTCACTTTTTCCCATTCCTCTACCAACCCACCCCCTAAATACTAAGTGTTGTTTCATTTTTTTATTACCATCACTTTTTTTCTCTACTCCTTATTCACACCCCCTTCCCATTTCCCTTTGGATTTCTTTTTCACAATGCCTTTCATATATTCTAGAACTCCCTAACATATTCAGCTTCTCATACCAGAGAAAAAAATATTTTACACATCTATGACTTATTTCACTTATGAGACTGTCCTCAAGGTACATCCATTTGAGTATAAATGACTCAAACATCATTCTTTAAGGCACAGTAATACTCCATTTTGTAAAAAAAAAAAAATCTTGTCAGGTCTCCAGTTGATGGGCAGTTGGGTTGTTTCCAAGATGTAACTATCAAAAATTGAGCTGCTATGAACATGGGTGTACATATGTCACAATGATATGATTCTTTTAATTCTTTTTTTTAAATTGAATTCTTTATTGGTACAATTTATATACATCTCAAAATCACATATAACATTGGGAAATTTGTACCAGTATATGCCACAAGTTAATTCTCATTTTTACCCATATCCCTACCCACTCCCCCTCCTCCCCGCTTTATACATGCTCTTTTATTTTCTTTCTGTATCATATTTATTCCTTCCCCTCATCACATTCCCACACCAAGTTTCCTATAGAAATATTCCACTCTATAAAAGCTGTCCTACTTTCTAGAACTCATTTGCATCTACAGGTGTTCATGCCAAAGAGAAGATACGGAAATTGTCTAACTGTGGTCTATTGATTTCACTTATTAGTATATCCTCCAGATATCTCCATTTGCACCTAAATGGTATACTTCACAGAGCTAGAGAAAATAATACAAAAATTCATCTGGAACCACAAGAAACCTAGAATAGCAAAAGCAATTCTAAGCAACCACGACATGGCAGGGGGTATTACAATTCCCAATTTAAAACTCTACTATAAAGCTGC
>PVIC010028007.1:0-23503 GCA_004025085.1 Thryonomys swinderianus
AAAAAAAAAAAAAATAGGTTCTAGTATGGAAAAATTGATTATTAAAATGTGTAATACATAAAGGAAATATTTGGTATATTATTTAGTTTTCCAGTTTTCATCTTTGCATGATACTGATACATGAAGAAAGTCTTTTTTACAAAAGGCTTATACTTTAAGAACATGAAATCTGGTGTTAAAGGTCCTGGAATACATATCTCACAGATATGTATTATTTCTGCCTGTGATACCTTGAGAATGAATATGATTTTAATTCATTCATGCAAGAATAAGGTGTCAGAAACTGAGAACCAGACAAACCCATCTACTCTAAAAGGAACACTAAATACACTTCCTTGAAGAAATTAGATCTGAAAGGTCACAAGTGGGCAGTTTTGCAATATTGTCCACTTTGTTCATACCCCATGGAGATAAAAGAAGCCTAAATAACAGAATGGAGACCAGGCTTTCTTAAAGGTAAATTAGGACTGCAGCTTTAGAGAAAATTGACCTTGATGACCTCTGGAAGAAATCACATGTGAAATGCCTTAAATAAAAATTTGTTGATTTTAAATATTAAATAAATCAATTTGTGTCTCCATTCTTTATAGCAGTTGTTCCTTCAAAAAGGAGGCTTTTAAAAATTCAAACACAAATAGTTATAATTTCAAAGAACAAATCATGTGTGCCTGATAAAATATCTGCTCAGCACCTCTTGTGTACCAGATACTTATAAAATCACAAAATGCAATAGTGGGCAAATGAACAACAGATATGATTAAGAATGTGGTGGGCCGGAGGGTTAGCTCAGTGGTTCCGGCGCCTGCCTCGCAAGCGTAAGGACCTGAGTTCGATCCCCGGTTACCACATATAATGCTGGGCGTGGTGGCTCACGCCTGTAATCCCAGCACTCGGGAGGCAGAGGCAGGAGGATTGCTGAGTTCTAGGCTTGCCTGGGCTACATAGTGAGCTCAGAGCCAGCCTGAACTACAAAGCAAGACCCTGTCTCCAAAAAAAAAAAAAAAAAAAAAAAGAATGTGGTGCATAAGATGGAGACAAACATTTAATAAATGTATATACAGTAATACAGGGATGCTGTGATAAAGATGGTATAAGTCTTTGTTCAGTAGAACAAGGAGGACCTAAACCAGGCTGCAGGCCTAGGTTCCACCGAGTAGTAGAATGTTAGTGTTCTCAAAAAGTGTGCCAACTGAAAGAGAAAGACTGCATCAATTAGTCTTAGGTCATAATTAAGAGGTAGCTAAAGCAAGCAAGCACACATTTATCAGTCTTAAGGTGCCTACTCTGATACAACTAGGCTGACCTATGCTGGACGCTGCCCCCTATAAATCCACCAACCCCCAGCTAGCTGTACATTTTGCTTCACCTTGGAATGGGGCAATAGAGAGGCAGACTAACCAACCCACCCTATCCTGGGTGAAGACAACACCAGAAGAGAAGATGAGACTGGAGGTCCTGCAGATGTAGGGAAAAGTACAGACCTAGCTAATAACTTCAGGGAACCCCAGTGTTACCCTGCAAAAGTGACCAGGTAAAGTGCAGCCATGAGAGACTTCCTTAGAGAAAGGTTGAGCCCAAACTAGATTGTGAAAAGTGTAAGCCCAGAATAGGAAGGACATAGGCCCTGCTCTTTTCAGAGCAAACAGATCTTGCATGTATCAGCATTAGGTCAAGTGCTTATAGTACAAACTGTGACCTAAATCAACCAGAGACTAGAGGAATGATCACATTTCCCATCTACCAAACAGGGACTAAGGATGCAACTTGACTTGGATAGAAACCATAGTGTGGTGGTGATGAATCAATAGTAGTTCATCTGGTTCAGGGAAGTTACCCCAAAAAACAATAGACCCTCAACCTACATGGGTAGAATCATCACTGGGTAGTTCCTAAGCTTGCAGAAGAAATCTTGGCAAGAAAGCACTCATTCAGAAACACAGAGGAATCGTTTTCATTGACTCAATCTTTTAACTTTTTTCCATTTTTTCTTTATTTTTCTCTCTTACACTATTTTTTATATATTTGAGGTTTTTCTCCTTTAGTTACTTTTTCCTTTTTTAGTTTCTTTTCCAACCTTTGCTTTTTACTCCTTGCAACTTTTTTCACTCTTCTTTTTTTTTTTATTTTGGGTACTTTGTTCTGTTTCTTTTCTTTGTTCATTCTTTCTTGTGATTGTTCTCTTAACATTCTTCATTTCCTTTTACTTGTCAGTGAGATACCCAGTCCACTTTTTTTCTACTCTTCATATCCCATTGATTAATTTTGCAAATTTTACTTTGACATTCTGTGGTTCCCCCCAACTCTCTGACTTTAATCTATGCATCTCTAGATAGCTGTTAAATTTATACCTTTGCTGTTGAATACTGTTTGATTATCAGTAAAGCTAAAGGCATTGCAGTTAATAAATATGTACTGTAGTTTAATACTAACAAATATTTTGTTTATATTAGTGTTTATTATATATAGTTATTTTAGTTGTTTATTAGTCTTTAGACTTGGTCATTATTCACTTTTTCATTGATATTGTAATTGATACTGATACAGCTGGGTTTATATAGCTGCCAATACTAATTCTTTTTCATGGGATGTCAATATCTGTATTGCCTTAGGGTTGTTTAAAACAGCATGGCCCACTCATAGAGAAATGGGCATTGGGCCAAATACACTGTGACATCCCATCCAAAGTAAAAAAAGGTGATTGGATGCTGAGACAGAGGCAAAGGCCAATAGCAATGCCCTGAAGACACTTCTGAAAAATAAGACATTGACTAAGAGGTCACCATACTACAAACAAAACATTTAGAAATTATATCAGGGGAGATAGCACACCACAGATTAATAAGGCATGTGGCATGCTTATAGAAAAGATAAGTAACAATAATGGGAAAACTAAGTAAAATGTCAGTGAATTTAAAGAATACGTTAGTAAAAGCTCACTGAGATAAACAGAATGATCTAAAATGTGAATTAGACTCCATAAATAGGATCTAAATAGAAATGAGGAGGTTAAAAATTCTGTAAATGTATGGACATCATAATTGACCATTGTGAGAAGAGAGTATTAGAATTCTAAGTGTCTGTTTTAGATGACCAAGTAATGAGAGACATCTAAAAAGCAATAAGGGAGCATGAAAGATGGATTCAACAATTCCTAGATAACACAACAACTAATCTAAGATCAAATTGAAGTAATAAAAAGCCTGAAGACAGCACAAATGGCACAAAATAACCCTGTTTACTGAAATAATAGATGAAAACTTTCCAAATAAAGAGAAAGAATTTAACATACAGATAAGTGAGGTAAATAGAATACCAAATATCCAGAATCAAAAGGGACCCTCTCCATAACACATGATTCTCTAAATCCCAAAAGTCCAATAGAACAGAATCTTAACAGCTACTAAAGAAGAACCATGAATCATTTAAATTGATAATCCTAACAATTACAGCAGTCTTCTCAACACAAACATTAAAGGCCAGGAGACCTTGGAGCAAAATGTTTCAAACTATAACAGAAAAAAATTTCCAATGCTGGTTGTTATAACCTGAAAATCTATGTTTCAAACTTGACGTAAAAATAAAAATATTTTTAGCAAGCCAAGACTCTAAAAAGTTCCCAAGAATATCCTACAAGGACACAATCAAGCTAATCATGTCAAAAAGTCTACTAGAATGAGTGTACCAGGTTATATAAGTGCTTAAATAGAAGGGGAAGATAGAGAACCAGCAACAGGAAAACAGTGACCTGACTAAGACGATAGGTATAATTCTCAAAGTGAGTGTGAAGTCAAATGACACAAACTTGCAGAGTTGATCCAGAAACAAAATTCCATGGCATACTGTATACAAGAAACATAACACAAGAAATAATTCATAGACTAAAAGCCAAAGATAGGGAATTTTTTTCCAATGAAACAGGAAACTGAGAAAAAGAATATATAGTTATGCTGTATTCAGACAAAGTGGACTATAAACCAAAACTGAGCAAAAGAATCAAAGATCACAGTACATATTTGTTAAGGAAACAATTCCACTTGAACAGACAACAATGAACCTATATGCATCAAACAAGGACACACCCAAATTTAGAGTATAAGGACTATTAGAAATAAAAGACAAGATAAATGCAAACCCAATTATATAAGAGCCTCGAAATACCCCCACTCTCACAAATAGTTAGATTAAGAAAGCAAAAAGAAAAATTAGAACCAAACTTTCAAACAAGTGGACTTAATAGGTGTAGTATCTACAGTGCACCTCCTAACAATGATAGAATACTTATTGTTTTCAGTAGCACATGGAACTTTCTCTAAAGGAGACCACGTGCTGGCCAATAAAGCAAGTTTAAGTAAATATTAAAATTAAAGTTAGATCATGAAGATAAGATCATATCAAACAATTAAAAATCAATGATAAAGGAGGGCTGGCGCCTACCTCTCAAGTGCAAGGTCCTGAGCTCGATCCCTGGAAACCACGTACAATGCTGGGCATAGAGACTCACACCCACCAGCAATCAATACCACATACCACAGTGCTGGGCGTGGTGGCTCACGCCTGTAATCCCAGCACTCGGGAGGCAGAGAGGAGAATTGCTGAGTTCGAGGCTTGCCTGGGCTACATAGTGAGCTCAGAGCCAGCCTGAACTACAAAGCAAGACCCTGTCTCAAAAAAAAAAAAAAAAAAAAAAAAAAGATAAAGGAAAACTAATTATGGAAATGCATGGAAACTAAACAGTACACTTTTTACAAAAATTTAAATTATGGAAATGCATGGAAACTAAACAGTACACTTTTACAAAACTTTATTAGTGCATAATGATCATGTTCATCGTAGGGAATTTTATTTGTAATTATTATGTCTTGATCTTTTTTCCCATTCCTCTTTCCTTCTCTTTATTTTTTCCCTCATCTTTTATAAAACATTTATTTGTATTTTTTTAACTTTCATTCTCTTGGTTTCTTTTTTCCCTTCCTTCCCATCCCTTACTCTCTTTCCCTTGATCTGCTTATCATTTGAATGTTTTCTTCCTGTTTCTCAATATGCATCAACCATTTTGATCATTATTTACACTTTTTATTTCTCACACAAAAGAGACTGTGATATTTAAACATGTGTCTGATTTATTGCACTTAAATGTATGATCTCAGTGTGCACCCATTTACTTAAAATTTCCTCAAATTTATCCTTTTAATGACAGAGTAGTACCTCTTGTTTATAAAAGAACATCTTCTTCTTCCATTCATCCAATGAAGAGCATTTAGGCTTTTTCTAAGATTTAGCTATTACAAACTGTGCTGCTGTAGACATGGGTGTGCATGTATCATGTGGTGTGATCTTTTTAACTCTTTGAAAAAGATACCAAGTACAGAATAGCTGGGTCAAATGGAACCTCTACTTTTACTTTCTTGAGGAATGTCCATACTGATTTCCATATTTATTGTACCAATTTCTGTTTCTGCCAGCAGTGGAGAAGGGTTAATTTTCCCTACATCCTTGCGAGTGTTTGTCATTGGTTAATTGCTTTATGGTGGCCATTTTATTCTACAGTGAAATAGAATCTCATATTTCTTAATTTACTTTTTAATGACCTGGCATTGAACATTTTTTCATGTATTTTTTTGCCATTTGTACTTTTTCATCTGAGGTGTGCCCATCTATTTTAGATCCCCATTTCTGAATTGCATGTTCAAATTTGGGAAGATCTGATTCTTTTTTTTTTAGTTCTTTATATATTCTAAAGATCAAGCTTTTATCTAAGGAATAACTATAAAACCTTTTTTCCATTCTGTTGGTTTCCCCTTCATTCTGTGGCTGGTTTTTAGTGTTTTTTTTCCAATTTTTTTTTCCATTCTGTTGGTTTCCATTTTTTTCCCATTCTGTTGGTTTCCCCTTCATTCTGTGGCTGGTTTTTATTGCTGTGCAAAAAACTTTCTAATATAATGAGACCCTAGTTTTTTTTTTTTCCATCCTGTTGGTTTCCCCTTCATTCTGTGGCTGGTTTTTATTGCTGTGCAAAAAAACTTTCTAATATAATGAGATCCTTGTTAATTCCTTGAAATATTTCCTGTGCAGAATTTTGTTCAGTCTTTGCCTATACTTATGTCTTTAAAAACTTTACTTATTTTATCTTCTATCAGATTAATTCTTTCTGCTTTAATATTTAGATCTTTAATCAATGTAGATGCTAATTTAGTGCATGGTGAGAGATATGGATCCAGGTTTACTCTTTGGTATGTGGAATGCTAGTTTCCGAGGACCATTTATTAAAGAGGCTATCTTTCTTCCTGTGAGGATGTTTTGCCCCTTTATCAAATGTAAGGTAGCTGAGTGTGGTTGGAGTTATTTCTCTATCTTATATTCTGTTCCATTGATTCTTGAGTCATTGTCATCATCATCCTTCTCTTCCTCCTCTTTTACTTCTTCCATCTTCTCTGTCTCTGTCTTTTTTCTTCTTCTTGTTCGTCAGTCTTCTTTTGTCTTCGTCTTTCTTCTCCTCATCCTCCTTCTTCTTTCTTCCAAGTATCATGCTGTTTGTATAATGTAGTTTTGAGGCATAACTTCAAATGGAGAATTTGTCCCCTGCTATTTGCTCCTTGCTTTGCCTTTGTAGCCCCGAATTGCTTTTGTTATTCTAGATCTCTATAGTTCCTTAGAAATTTTGGGATTTAAACAGTACACTCTAAAATAAACAATGGTTACAGAAGAAAGCAAAGGAAAAATGAAACTACTTATAGACATGAATGATAATGCCGGTACAATTTAATAATTTTAAGGGATACAGTGAAAGTAGTCTTTAAAGTGATGCTGAATATCTGTGAATTCCCACATCACCAAAACAGAGTGAGCCAAAATAAATCACCGAATAATGCACCTCAAGGTCATGAAAAGGAAGAAGCATCCAAACCCAAAGCTAATACAAGATGAAAGAATAAATCAATGAAAATGAGACAAAAATGCAAAGAATCAATTAATTGAAGGATTTAGTTTTCTGAAAGAAAAAAAAAACAGCATGAAAACCTTTAGCCAATCTGACCCAAAACAAAAGAAAAAGAAAGACTCCAGTCAGTGCAGTTTGAAAGGAAAAGGATTAAATCAAACTGCGTCTAGAACAAAATGATTACTGACTACTTCACAAACTTGTATTGCTGAAGAACGGGATAATTTTTACAAACATAATGAGTGCTAAAATTTAACAAAGAAGATTAAAAAAAACTCTTAATATCCCCAAAGAGGCAGTGAAATTCAATAATAATGATGATAATAATTTTTATGAATGCCAAAATGTATGATAGGTAATGTGAAATAGGAAGAAAATATGTAAAAAGAAAAGGGAAAGGCTGTTTAGGGGAAAGTACAAAAGGGAAAGCAAAAACTTGATAGTTGAAAAAGAAAACAAAGCTTACGTGTACAAGGAGCCAGGGTTGTAGGGAAGGCAGGGGAAAGGGAAAAAATGAGAATCAAGATGTGGCATGTACAGGTGCAAGCACTCCATGTTAAATGTGATCATATCGTATGTATAAAATGTACTGATAAAAGCAATTAAAAATAATAATTTTTAAAAATATATAAACTAAGAAAGCCCAAATCGCAATATACTCACCAGGGAATTCTGGAAATATTTCAGGGGAGATCTAATAACAATACTTCTCAAGCTTTTTAGTGAAAATGAAAGGGGAGGAATACTCCCAAAATAATTCCTGGAAACCAACCTTGCCTGATTCCAAAGATAAAGGAGTTTCTCACAAAAACCAACTAGAAACCAAACTCTGATGAGCAAAGATTCTCAACAAGATGCTGGAAAGCTAAATGCAGTGTGTTATCGGGAAGATCATATATAACACCTAAGAGTTTTAATTTTAAAGATGCAAAGTTGGGGCTTAAGATTCAGCTCAGTGGTTCCAGCACCTGCTTACCAAGCCCCAGGTCCCTGGCTCAATCCCTGGTAACCACATACAACTATACCAGGTGTGGTGACTCATTCCCACCAGCAATCAGTATAACATATCACAGTGCTGGGCATGGTGGCTCACACCTGTAATCCTAGCACTCAGGAGGCAGAACCAAGAGGATTGCTGAGTTTGAAGTTTGCCTGGGTTACATAGTGAGCTCAGGGGCAGCCTGAACTACAAAGCAAGACCCTGGCTCAAAAAAAAAAAAAAATGCAAAGATGGTTCAGCACACTCAGATCAATAAATATAATACATCACATAACAAAGCAAGGTGTGAAATCATGGGACTATCTTAGTACATGCAGATAAATCCTCTTCACCAAATCTATTGTCCTCTCAAGGTAAAATCCCTGAAGAAAATAGGTATAGAAGAAACTTATTTTCATCAGGTAAAGGCCATTTATGACAAACTGACTGCTAACGTCATCTTAAATCCTGGGTAAGAAGAGCATAGCCTGAGGCATCACAATCCCAGACTTGAAGTTACAATGTATTGAAGCCTGAATTTAGACTCATTTCTCTCACCATGGGCTAAACTAAATTTAAGTGTATCAAAGAGCTAAATGTCAAAATGTAAAAATTAGTCTGCTAGGATAATTCACGTGTAAAACTTACAGTCATATGCATAGGTAAGAATTGTGGAGCAGAAACCCCAGTTGTATAGCACATACTATCACCAATGGCATCATATCAAATTAAAAAGCCTCTGCACAGTGAAACAATCAGCCATCAGAGTGAAAAGACAACCTACGGAATGAAAAAAAAAATTTCCAGCTATTCCTCAGAAGACTAACACATGGAATACATAAAGAACTCAAAGTAATTACATACTGCAAAAAAAATGAGACCCAGACCAAAAAAAAAAAAAGATGCTTTGCAGAAGAGTTAAACACGTGTAATATATACATGAAGATGTTGAAAGTTGCTATTAGAAAATGCAGAATAAAGCAACACTGAGATTCCATTTTACCCCCCAAAGAATGGCTCTTGTGGGCCAGAGATTTAGCTGAGTGATTCCGGCACCTGCCTAGCAAATGCAAGGTCCCTGATTCGATCCCTAGAAATCACATACAACAATACCAGGCTTGGTGACTCATGCCCACCAGCAGTCAGTACCACATAACACAATACTGGGCTTGGTGACTCAAATCCACCAGCAATTAGTACCACACCACAGTGCCAGGCATAGTGGCTCACACTTGTAATCCCAGCACTTGAGAGGTAGAGGCCAGAGGATTGCTGAGTTTGAGGTTTGCCTGAGCTCCATAGTGAGCTCAGGGCCAGCCTGAACGACAAAGCAAGACATTGTCTCAATAACAAACAAAAAAAAGAGTGGCTGTCATGAAGAAATCAAATACCAACAAATGTTGATGAGGCTATAGAAGAAAAAGATTTCTTCTACATTATTGGTGGGAATGTAAGCCAGTAACCACAGTGGAAATCAGTATGGATATTCCTCACAAAGTTAAAGCTAAAAATCACCTTTGACCAGCTCTTTTCCTTCTAGGTATCTAAAAGATTTAAAGACATTATATTATGGTGATACATGCAAACCCATGTTTGAAGTAACACTATTCATAATAGGTAAATCTTGGAAGCATACTGTTTGTCCAACAGATGAATGGATACAAAAATGTGATATTTACATACAATGGAGTATTACACTGCCAAAGAGAGAAAAATTGGAGTTATTGAAGGAACATGAATGCCTTTTTCAACCATGTGAAATGGAATAAATCAAGCATACAAGTATTAAGTATATTTTTTTCTTATGCAAGAAACCAAAATTATAAAGAGCAACACAAAAGATAGGTAATAGAGAGATACCTCTCTCTTAAATGGAAAGAGGACCAAGAGATGGACAGGGCAGGAAAAAGAAAAGGGATAAAGAAAAGAATTAAGATCTGTTACATACATGTACCAATTGCCCACAAGGAGTGTAAACATTATGCACTACAAATATGTGCTACTAAAAAACTAATAAAGAGACACTGGAAATAAATTATTTAATTCTTAGCAGAGGGAACGGCATAATGAAAAGACATGAAGACAAGTAAAGCGGCATACATTACTGCAGCTGTGTCTTCAGTGAGCCAAAAATTTAAGCGCATATTGTGTGCTGGACACATAGAGGTGAATAGACCCTTATGGAATAGGCTCATGGCATAGATCATTCCATGAAAGGATTTATAAACCGTGCTGGGAAATCACTGAAAAGATTTAAGCCTTGCCTACAATATGGTGGACAGATTCCAGATGCTCAAAACTACAGGACTGATACGGATGTGAGATTTTAATAACCATATTAAAGACCATAATCTCATGGACTGATCGTGGCTCTAGGGTAAAAGACCTGAACAAATTGAACACACTATTTGGGAAATAAATCAGTAAAACATCTTATAAAAGAGGGTAAAAGAGTCAAGGAAACTTTATTTCGGCCTTCAGTAGGTAGATGCCTTATAGTTAACTAGACAAATATAAAAGGGAGGACATAGGTTGAATTAGAGATGTTTCTACTTTTGGTTACATTGAGCTTGTAAATGTCCAGTTACATCTACTAAATAGACATGAATCCTTAAGGATCTTGAGTTCTCCCCACACTTGGGGTGGACATTGACAGTTAGAAATCCCCAGCTAGCATGTGGCAAATAACAGACAAGGATATAAGCTAGTCTTGAATTGAGGAGTGAGTATTGTAACATAAAGGACAGTGAGAGATGACAGACAGCATGTACTTCTATAAAGAACTCTGGTCACAGAGGGGAAAGATTAGATGATTTCTGCAAGGAGAGTTTATGTTTGGTCTTATTGTTTTGTAGAAAGAAAGATTAAACTATTTTTAAATACTGAAGGAAAGAAGCCACTATAGTAGAAAAGAAAGAAGGTAAAAACTCAGAGTGGTCTCTGAGATGGGAGGGCTGACGTGCAGGCGTTGGCCTTTTTTGTCTAAGACCAGAGAAAGGATATAGGCTGTTAAATTTGTGGCACAGGTCAGAAAAGTTCTACGCCTATTTTCTCTGTGATGGAACAGAGAAGAATCTTTCGCCAAGAATGAAACTGTAGGAAGTGATGTTAATGTGAGAGAAGAGAATAACAGAGTATTGAAAATACCAAGTGGAAAAAGGCAAGCTAAAAGGAAAAAAGAAATGAAACTTTAAGGGCTTGTTGGACAGTTTTCATAAACTGATGAGGGTTGCAGTTTCTGGTAGTGTAATGTTTTCTCTAGTAGCCTGCATTACAAAGAAAATTTAAACATTTCCTGTGTCAGGCGTGGTGGCTCACGCCTGTAATCCCAGCACTCGGGAGGCAGAGACAGGAGGCAGAGACATAGTGAGCGCAGAGCTAGCCTGAACTACAAAGCGAGACCCTGTCTCAAAAAAAAAAAAAAAAAAAAAAACTTAAACATTTCCTTTAAGAAGTTAGCATCTTTCATTTTGGGGAAAATAGTCTCTTTACTGCAAACCGTCCCCCCCAATCCAGATTAGGTATCTTCCCTATTCTTCCAGCACTTCCATTTCTCACTGGTTTATATTTATCATATCTTAGTGTCAGTGCCTGTTCATTTACAGTATGACTTTTTTCCTCAGAGCCTATCATCCTATGTAACATATAAACAATATATGTTTGTAATTAATTCAGAGATCATCTCTTCCCTCCCTGTTTCATAGTGCTGTTTTGTCCCAGCCTTTTAGAGTTCAGAATAATACCTATTTATTTGTTATAGCTGTTGTAATAAATAGGCATTTTAAAATGTGAGTGTATTTTTTTTCTTGTAACATGTAATACATATTCAGGATTTCTCTGGCTCTCAGCTGTAGTTTTTGCCATTCATTTCAGTTTAGATTTTTAGAAATTTAAGTCCAGAGCTCTACTACTGAAGAGTCCAATATTTATTATTATATTGGATACACTTACAATAAGATAAATATTACTCCATTAGTTTAGCAACTATATGTTGAAGCCTACTATGCACCATGCACAAATATTTTACCCATGCTTTTATCTCATTTCATGGACAGGTAAAATTTCTTTAACTTTATCATATTTGGTTTAAAATGAAACACTAAAAAAAAAATTTACCTTTCTTCTTACAATATCAGTCTTTAATTTGTCCATGTGGGAATGAGGATAAAAATCTTTAAGTGGAAATTGTTATAAATGTTTATCCTACTCAACAGCTCCACTTGTGAATACAATTCATCAATCACAGCTGGAGAAAGCAATTGTGCAGTTGTCTACAATTAACAGAACAAAAACAGCTGATGAATGTGCAGCTGAATTAAAATACTCCCCAGGACAGGCTGAAATTATAAACTGGATCATTTAAAGGAATCTAACAAAGGATCTTTATAATTAAAACAAAGCCAGGTTAATGGGATGTAAAATTGCCTATAATATCTTAGCAATAATAATTGGAATTTAAATTATTAAAATATGAATTGAATAAGGAAGACATTTTTAACTATGGAATTGGAGTACTCTGTTGAAAAACAATACTTAATTGTCTAGAATAAACCTTTATCATTCTTTTGGAAACAATACAGAATACAATTAATGAAAATTCACCAAAAAAGGCCAGGATTTGTTAATGTTTAATACGAAATTTAACCTTGGGTTCATAAGGTTCCAAGTTTTATCTTATTCTTTAGAACAGAGAAAGTATATAACTTGAATTTATTGAGTTTTTTTAAGAGGAGGACCGTATAGCACCCAAGCATAACTCTTAAGAATTTTACAGCCCAAATTTGAATGCTGTTAATTTAATTTGAATGTTAATTTAACACGTTTTGGGTTGCTTTAGTCTCTTATGTCTTCAACTTGGCAAAAATTGTATTTAAAACAAAACAACAAGCAAAACTATTAACCAAAGTTGTAAGATAAAACCTTTTGCTTAGAGTTGACATTTGGTTTGATTTTTCTTTTTTTTTTTTGAGACAGGGTCTCATTTTGTAGTTCAGGCTGGCCCTGAGCTCACTATGCAGCCCAGGCAAGCCTTGACCTCAGCAATCCTCCTGTCTCTGCCTCCCGAGTGCTGGGATTACAGGTGGGAGTCACCACGCCCAGTATTATATGTGGTTACCGGAGATCGAACTCAGGACCTTGCGCTTGCCAGGCAGGTGCTGGAACCACTGAGCTAACCCTCCAGCCCCTTGTTTTGATTTTTAACCAAAATCTCTAGTAACTCTTGAAAAATGAAGTTTCTTCTCCATAATTATTTTATATAGAGCCTTGTCTAAACCTCTTCCTATTATATTTATTTTATTTGTGTGATAAGTTACATGGTTTGACAAACTAAGTCTTGCAGTCTGTGAAAATAAAGACTGTCATGAATCTGAACTCTGTATTGAGAAACTTCAAAATGTATGTAACAAAACTGATTACCAGGCCTGGGGATTTAGCTAAAGTGGTACTACGCCCTCCCTACCTTGGAAGCACACGGGCAGAGTTCGATCCCCAGTTCCCTGATTATCAAACAAACGAAACAGAATTTGTACTACTTGATTTTGAGACTCATACTCAGGCTGTAATAATTAAGGTGCTGTACTATCGGTACAAAGATGGACAGAGAAATCCATGAAAAAGGAGGGACATTTAGGATCTTAAAACTCAATAATGAAAAGCAGGCCTTGTTCACAACTGCCCCACACTATCTCCTGTGCAGATCACCAACAACTTTTCTCTTGGGTTCTGATAGGTTGATTGGAGTTTAAATACTTTATATCCAGTTCCTTAGTGCTGAACTGGATCTTGTTTGTGCCCTCAAGATCACCATCTGGGCTGTCCTTGGGCTCCACAAGTTTGTTTCCAACATTTTTATAATTCAGTGTCCTTGGTGCTAAGTGCAGGAACAGCTCTGGCATTTCCTCCATTGTTCTTCCTCTTCTCCAGTACTAAACAGGTAGAACAAAGTCCTGATTGGACCCAAGTAGGCAGAAATCTACAAACCATTGAAATTACACTGGTCTCTGTTTTCATTCCTTCCAATGGACATTTCAATCTCTCGTCTGATGTGAAGGATTTGCTTTATGAAATTGTGGTCATGTTATCAACAGGGGTAGCAGGTAGAAGTAAGAATTGAGGGATAATGAATAATTAGCCTGTACTATATCACACTTCCCTGTGCCAGATCCTATGATGAGTTTTTTACTTATACCCTGCTAGATAATCCTCATGCAGAGAGTATGCCACATTTTATAGATGAAGAAACTTAAGCAGATGGATTGTTGAAGACTGTATCATTACTGAAATAGAACAAGATGGTAGGAAAGAGTTACTTGGTATATGTCCTGTATGAAAGAAGCAGATATATGAAAGATGCATATATGTATTTGGATATAAAACAGGAAGGATAAGCCAGGACCTACTTAATTAAAATGATATATAAGAGAGTTGTGCAGTGAGATGCCTTTCTTTTTAGATGGTAACCATAAACCAACAGTGAAAATTATAGAAAAATTGGTAATTTACTAACAGAATAATTATTTCTAGTTACATAGAAAAAAATCAGTATTCTGACTGGGGATTTAGCTCAGTACTTCCAGTATCTCCTTCCAAGTGCAAGGTCCCAAGTTCAATCCCCAGTAACCACATACATACTACAATGCTGGGCGTGGAGACTCATGCCCACAGCAGTCAGTACCGTACACTACAACGCCAGGTATGGTGGCTCACACCTGTAATTCCAGCACTCAGGAGGCAGAGGCAGAAGGATTGCTGTGAGTTCAAGGCTGGCCTAGGCTACATAGTGAACTCAGGCCCAGTGAACTACAAGGTGAGTCCCTATCTCAAAAAAAAAAAAAAATCAGTATTCTGGGCACATTCTTAGAGATGAGATCATTGTTAATATTAATGTTACAAGAAAGTAAACAAAAGGAGTGTCAACAATTTAGTGTATAAATAGAAAGGGCTGTTGTACTGAGGAATATCGGATTTCCTGTTTGTATCATAAAGTGTTCAGCATTGACATCAGAGAAGCCACTGACAAATAATGCTACACTTAAAAAAAAAGAAATAAAAAAGAATCAAGTATGATGGTGCATTCTTGAAATACCAGAGATTCAAATCCAAAGTCAACCTGGACAACTTTTAGTGAGAATCTCTCTTAAAATATTTTGTTTTTTAAAACTGGCTAAGGATGTAGCTCAGTGCTTTAGTACTTACTTAGTGTATACCAGGCCCTGGGTCCAGTCCCTACTAAGACCCCTCAAAAAAACCTGCCAAAATTGGAAAGAAATTCTGGCTAAGACCTCAAAGAAGATACACAAAAGACTGAATAACATATGAAAAGGCTTTCATATCATCTAGGAAATTGAACTTTAAGCCACAATTGATAGCAGCACATATCTACCTACCTACAGTGTTCCAGTTGTGAGTGCCAAGGACTGGTGAAGATATAGGGCCAGTGGAATATGTGAACCTGACTACTTTGAAGTTCAGATGTTCCATCCACTTGGTAAACAGTCCCAAACATATACCTACCATGAGACTCAATATAGTATCAGGCTTAGGTATTTTTCCAGTAATAATGAAAACATAACTCTACATTATAATCTGTATGTAGGTATTCATTGGACCTTTATTCATAACAGCAAAGACCAAAAATAAACCCAATGTCCATGAAGAGTTAAGTATATAAATTCACTGCAGTATCATTGTAATGGAAAAATGATCAATACATAAAAAGATATAAACCAGTGATACTTTAACATGTACAGAATTATAAAACTTCATGTGGATTGAAAAGAGCCAGATTGTAAAATTTTTTGTATGGTTCCATTCCTGTAAATTCTTTAAAATAAGATGAAATTGTACAAATAGTAAATAATTCACCAGTTGCTGCAGATAACTGGAAGATGGCAAAAAGGGACATTTTTGAATGATGGAAACATTCTTGGTTGTGGTTATAGATGAGTGATATATACATTTTTCAAAATACATGAAATTATACATTTGAATTGATTAATTTTATTCTGTAGAATTATACCTTAATAAGCCAGGCTTTTGAAATAAGCATGTGGTGAAGACAGGTAATAATAATGGCCCATTAGGAGGCTCTGTACAGCATTGCTACTTGTCAGTCAAAACAGTAAAGATGAAACCTGGGTCGTTTCTTCTCATTTTTTTCTAAAAGAAAAATGTTTTTCATTATTTTTGTCAAATTATTAAATATTCCTTAGTTCTTAACATTTATTTTATTCATGGAAAAAACTTTTCGTTGGGATTCATATTCAAAAAATAGCATCTTCACACTATTGGCACCCATTGTTCCCTAGGAAAGGCACCATATTCTGAAAGAGCACAGCACACATTGGAAATTTTACCAAAAGCACAAAAGTATCACAATAATTTCTCACTAAAGTCATTGTATTTCATTGTGGCTATTTGTAATGTTATGCCTGTTTGTTTTCAAAATTTTCTCCTGACCGGGTGTGGTGGCTCACGCCTGTAATCCGGGAGGCAGAGACAGGAGGATTGCTGAGTTCGAGGCTTTCCTGGGCTACATAGTGAGCACAGAGCTAGCCTGAACTACAAAGTGAGACCCTGTCTCAAAAAAAAAAAATTTCTCCTGGATTTTCCTCTTCAAAACTTATTTCTCCATGCTTCTTTAAACAATTTAAATAGAAAAAGTTTTTAAAGAAAGCTGCCTTATCTTTAATTCAGCCATATTGTTGATCTAAAGCTTATTGTTATTAATTCACAAGCAATATTCCACCTTTTCTCAGACTTTCATCCCAGAAAGCACTGAGTTCCATCTAAAACAGTACAACTCTGATCTGTTTATTTAGAATCCCAGAATAAAATCCAAGATTTTGATTATTTAACTTAAGGTTGATCCTAAATGAAGGGCATAATCTATTGGTTTTTCTTTTCATTTTTTGAGTTTATTGATACATCCTAGATATACTTTATGATCATATTCATCATTAAAATTTGTACTTGTATATGATATATCTTGATTTTCATTTTTTCCCATTCCTCTGCTCTCCCTACCACCCCAACGTCCTAAGTATAAAAATGTTTTTAATCATCAAATTTTTTGTTTCCCTTCTTTACTTTTCCTTATCTCTTTTCCCTTTCAACATTTTCTTCCTATTTCACAATACCTATCATACATTTTGGACATTTATACCTTTAGTTTCTCATATAGGAGAAATACGATATTTACACATCTGTGTCCTATTTATTTCACATATCAGTATGGTCTCAAGGTGCATCCATTTAACTATACATGTCTCTAACATCATTCCTTATGGCTAAGTAATACTCCATTTTATTAAAAAACACATGAATGCACACACACATCTTCTTTTTTTTTTTTTCTTTTTGAGACAGGGTCTCACTTTGTAGTTCAGGCTGGCTCTGAGCTCACTATGTAGCCTAGGCAAGCCTCGAACTCAGCAATCCTCCTGCCTCTGCCTCCTGAGTACTGGGATTACAGGTGTGAGCCACCAAGCCTGGCACTGTGGTATGTGGTATTGATTGCTGGTAGGCGTGAGTCATCACACCCACTATTGTATATGGTTACCAGGATCAAACTCAGGACATTGCGTTTGCAAGGCAGGCACCAGAACCACTGAGCTAAATCTCCGGCCCCACACACATCTTCTTTATCCAGTCTCCTGTACATGAGCATTTGGGCTGAGAAAGAAGTATAGGCAAAAATTTACATGACTAAAATTAGGCATTAATTTTCTTAGGCATGACATTAAAAGCAAAACCAAAAAGAAAAAAGAAAAAATATTTACTGTGATGGTCAGCAAATTCAAACCTTGGTGTTCAAAGGGCATTCATTACCAAGAAATTGGAGAAGTAGGAGGAAACATTAACAGATCTTGTGTTTAATGATAGCCTAACACCCTGGATATATAAAGGAATTTTACAACTCATCAATAAAAGCTCAGTAATACAATTTTACAGTGATGAGAGGATATGAATTTTTTTTCCAAAGAAGATAGACAAAAGGCTGGTTAGTACCTGGAAAGTTGCTCAACTTCATTAGTCTTTAGAAATACAGTCGGAAAAACAATGACACATCTCTTAGCTCTCACTGGGATGGTCAGACTTTCAAAACAAACGCAAATGGGAGCAAGAATTTTCAGGAATTGGAATCCCCCTCCATTTCTGGTGCACATGAAAATAATTCAGCAATTTAGTAGCCAGACCATGCTATCTTTTGTTAAGCAAAATTTTATAATCTGCATTACTTTCCACATATTGGATTTCTGACTTTCTTCAGCATACAAAAATCATTGAACTGAATGTTCTGCCTCCTCTTATGTCCTTTATTTTTGAAGCCATTTTACAACATACAAGCTCATAATTTTATGAAAAGTTAAAATTGGGAATTTATATTATAATCTTACTGTCATGATTTTCATTAACTGGATGCAGCTCATCAGTTCTTTTATAGTCTGTGGAGTTGCCTGGCTATGTAGTTACTTACAAGGCTGGGTTTGGCCCAAGAGCTCATGTAGATTTAGGAAGCGACCAACTCTTGTCTTTGAGATTCTCTAAGTGTTGTGTACTTCTCAGACAAAGGAAAAAAACTACCAGGAATCAATTCTGAGAAAGTCAAAAGCTGCAGGGCATATTGTTATGCCCTGGCCTCCGGAGTCACACAGCATCATTTCTAATATATTCTTTTCAGCACTGGAAGTCAAAAGTCATACTTCTATGATGAGTCAGAAAAGACTCTTCTTTTTGTTGGGACAATTACAATAACATTACAAAAGAACAGGTGGAATGGGAAGTGTAGTACAGCCATTTTTAGAAATAAACCATACGACACTGTCTTAGTCAATTTCTTATCCCTGGAGCACAAAATCTGGCAACTGTAATTTAAAAGAGGTCTGTTTTGTCTCACATTTTTAGTACATATTTTGCCAACTCCAAGACAGGAAGTTTGGCACAGGGTCTGGCAGAGGAAAACATGTCATGGCAGATGGGAAGTAGAGAATTTTAAGGAAGGTCCCGGAAATTGATATATGCCCTTCCAAGTTATACCCCCGGCCGCCTGGATCTTAACAGCAATAAGTTTTAACACCCCATAATCCAATCACCTTCTAAAAGCCCAATTTAGAAACACATGAGGCTTTGGGGGGACATCCCACATCTAGTGAGTATGATTTAGAATCTTAACTAAATTCCCTGAAGGCAATCATATTTCCACATGTAAATCAGAACACACATGGTACAAAAGGAAAATGAGGAAGTCCCCATGTGTAAAGGTCAAGAGATCTCCAGGACCATTGCTAACTAAGAAAACCAAAGTATAAAATAGACTGTGTAATATCCTAATATTAGTGTTAAGAGGACAAAGAATATATATATGTGTTTTTATATAAGGTTTTAGTCTCTGAAACACAAAGGAACAATAATGGGTATTATTGGAAATGAGGTAATCAGGAGATACAATAGATCTTATTATACATTTTGTAAGCAGTTTGAATCTTTAAATAAATAACACAATTTAAAATTTTCCCCCAGTTAACATTTTTTTAAAACTTCATTTCTCTCTAGCTCCATCTTAGAACTTTCAAACTCAGCCAAAGGAACTTTATGTGCCATTTATTCTCATCATTCATAGTAATCTAATGTGAGAAATAACTCTATAGATTTCCTAATATGTGATCATTAAGCTTCTGTGTGAATATTCATCTCCAAGACAATAAAATGTGTTGAATAGCCATTTTTAAACACCTCAGCAAAAATCCTTGGTTTTCCTTGATATATATAAATATATTTTTTCTCATTAAATGTGTCATTTGTTCATATGATACACTGCTTAGCGGAAATATTAGTCTATGTTTTATTCACTATTCCTATATTTCAACTTTATAGAATTATATTTTAAAGTATATTAATTTATAGTACAACTTTATCTAATATTTGTGAATAACAAGTAGTATAAATTGATTATTGAAAAAAGTTAGACTAAACCAAAGCAATGAAGAATAACAATTACAAATGTGCTTTTATTTTTAGATTACTGTGCCATGCAATGAAGGACCATATAGTTCGTGTTGCAAATGAGGCTGAGTTTATTTTGAACAGACAGAGAGCTGAGGATGTACATAAACATGCAGAGTTTGAGGTAAGGTTTGGGGAGTAAATTGAATAGTGTTTTCCATTGTGAGTAAATGTATGCAAACTTACATAAGAAAGGGTTTTTTAGAAATAAAATTTCACTGAAGCTATTTCAGGCCCTCAAAGGATTTAATAATTGTCAAAAAGAACACTTTTTTATTGATCCCATTAACACCATGGAGAAATCCCTCCTGCCATATGCCCAAGCACTTAGTAGACTAAAGCTGTTCTATAATACAAAGTTTTATAATAGACTTACTTTAGTTACTAAGATAGCAGATGTTTACATGCTGCTAATTAAATAAGAACATATGATGTGGTTTTAGAGTCAATAAATCAACTAATACAGGAATCACATAGGAGTCAATAAATCAACTAATTTAAAGTTTTTTAAATAGCATGTAATTAATATTTTTCATTCAATTTACAAAGCAAAGCATGTTACAGGAATACTTAAATGGGCTGATATTTAACTCAGTGTGGTCTTGAAAATTATTCCACCAATTTATTCTTCTAGTGCATCGTTCCAAAAAGTGTGATGTGAGTAGAAATCTGAGCCCACAATTCCAATTTGGAAAGTTCTTTTTTTTTTTAATCTCAAAGAAGTAGCTTTCAGAATCATACAAGTTAATGGGCTAAGTCCAGTGATCTCTGACTGAGCCAGCAGCAAAGTACAAGACAGAAAAATTGCTTTTGTCACTTTCATACAAGGGATCTCTAATTCATTTCCTCAAATGAGACAGCAGACACTTGTGTTATGGAATTTTTTTTTTTTTTTTTTTTTTTTTTGAGACAGGGTCTCGCCTTGGAGTTCAGGCTGGCTCTGAGCTCACTATGTAGTCCAGGCAAGCCTGGAACTCAGCAATCCTCCTGTCTCTGCCTCCCAAGTGCTGGGATTACAGGCGTGAGCCACCACACCCGGCACTGTGGTATGTGGTATTGATGGTTGGTGGGCGTGAGTCTCCATGCCCAGTATTGTATGTGGTTACTGGGGATTGAACTCAGGACGTTGCGCTTGTGAGGCAGGCGCCGGAACCACTGAGCTAACCCTCCAGCCCCTGTCTTATGGAATTTTAACCTTGTTTTTAAAGATCCAAATAATTTAAATTTTGCAAAAAATAATGACTGGTGTTTATCAAAGTGAAGTTTCGTATCATGTCAACAATGACAAACATAGATATCTGTCGGAGTATCATGTATTAATGTAGATGACAAGAAAAAATGGAGTTCTTTGTTCTTTGAAGAATATGTTTAAGTATGAAAATATATCAGATTGTAAAATAGAAAGTATATAAAGGGAAATGTGGTAGAGGGGTAAGTAATTAGGGATAAAAAAATGTAATGGTAAAGGGCAACAAAACTTATTTATTAAAAAAAGGGCAGAGGGTTGTGGGATGGATAAGGGAATGGGGAAAAATGAGAATTAAATCATGTCATATGCTGGTACAAATTCCCAATGTTGAGTGTGATCATGATGTATATATACAATGTACCAATAAAAATTAAATATATACACACACACACACACACACATACTAGAACTCAACTAAGTAAAAATAATCAGTTAAGTTTCAATTTCTGTTGGTGAGTATGATTTAGAATCTTACCTAAATTCCCTGTAGGATCACTTTTGAGGCAATCATATTTCCACTAGAAAAAATCAGAATATTTCATGGGGATATACACAGATCGATATTTACCATGGGATACATTTAAAATAGATTCTTAAGCAGTGGAATATTAGTAGAGCTTTAAAATATATTTAACCAAGATAATTTTAACTTGCAGAAGGTATTTCTCAACTATTGCTTATTGTTGTTGCCCCATGGAATTTCTTCTAGAAATTTTTTCCTAATTGTTAACCCAACTGCAGTGAATTTTTAACCAAGAAACTGTTTATTTAAAATTTATATTGGCATTGGCACATCATACACTAAAAGAAAAAAGATTTTTTATACCTCCTCACACACACTTTTTACTTCATAGGGATGAGACCACTTCCCTTGATCAGACAACACCAGTGGTCCATAATGGAAGGGTGGTCAAGTGTGCTAAAGATTTAATATTTTTAGATTAGATATATATTGCATACAGTGTTAACATAAAAGTAAGTTTCAAAGCATTTCCATTCTTATTTTATGAACATGCATATTTTAAATCAAACATGTTTTTGTTCTTTATAGATTATAGTGATAATAGTAAATACACTGATAAGTGTATATACAGTTTACAAAAAAAAAAAACATCATTTTGAGGGCCAGAGATTTAGCTAGGTAATTCGGGCATCTGCCTAACAAACCCAAGGACCCTGGTTTAATCCCCACTAACCACATACAACAATACTGGGTATGGTGACTCACACCCACCAGCAATCAGTACCACATACCACAATGCTGGGCATGGTGGCTCACACCTGTCATCCCAGCACTCAGGAGGCAGAGACAGGAGGATTGCTGAGTTTGAGGTTTGCCTGGGCTACATACTGACCTCAGGGCCAACCTGACCTACAAAGTGAGACTGTCTCCAATAAAAACAAAAAAAAAATCATTTTTAAATTATAAAGGGTTTTACAAAAGTATAACATGTTACAAGGACTTTTTTATAAAGTTTTCTGTCATCCATATAGGCCTATATATTTAATTTGAGATGGGCACTTGACAGTTAAGTTTCTTTAGTTAACTGCTATAATTGTTATGGAAGAAAAATGAAATCTTAATTTTATTCTCCAATGAGCTAATGAAATATTAACCTCATTACTGAGGCAGATCCTTGTACTAATTGGTGATTCCCTGTACAAAAAGATAAATTGGAAAATGAATTAATCCTTCTTATATTACTGTAGAGTTATTTTTACAAAAGAGATGACTGGTGGTAGTCTGTATCAGTGGACAAAAAAGAATGTTTTGAGATACACTTGTGAAATACATTTTTAGAGTAATAATGAATGGAAATTAGTTATCTGTATTTTTCTCAGACATGAGGCTATTTTCCTAGTTACATAGCTTGTATTATATTTTCTAATCCTATAATTTATCCTGATATCAATCTGTATAAAAATGTGCAAAATATTAAATTTCTGCTTAAAGATACCCTCCTTTTATTTCCACATCAAATGTTTTTCATGCACACAAAAAAATTAAATGTCTGTGTTGCAAACACCAGTGAGCATGGATATGGATGGTTGACATAACTGATGACTACAGAAAGCAAATTAAGAATAAGACAATAGGGCCGGAGGGTTAGCTCAGTGGTTCTGGCGTCTGCCTCACAAGCCTAAGGACCTGAGTTCAATCCCCGGTTACCACATATAATGCTGGGCGTAGAGACACGCCCACCAACAATCAACACCGCATACCACAATCCCGGACGTGATGGCTCACGCCTGTAATCCCAGCACTTGGGAGACAGAGACGGGAGGATTGCTGAGTTTGCGGCGGCTTGCCTGGGCACCATAGTGAGCTCAG